>JAQIUQ010002370.1:600000-605000 GCA_030378365.1 Hybognathus amarus | reverse complement strand
AAAATGTACAAATTAACACCTAAAATGTACTTATTAGCACATAAATTTACATATTACACTTAAAATGTACATATTAGCACCTAAAATGTACATATTAGTACCTAAAATGGAAATATTAGCTCCTGAAATGGACATATTAACACCTAAAATGTAATTATTAGCACATACATGTACATATTAACACTTAAAATGTACATATTAGCACAAAATGTACATATTAGTACCTAAAATGGAAATATTAGCTCCTAAAATGTACAAATTAACACCTAAATGTACTTATTAGCACATACATTTACATATTACACTTAAAATGTACATATTAGCACCTAAAATGTACATATTAGTACCTAAAATGGAAATATTAGCTCCTGAAATGGACATATTAACACCTAAAATGTACTTATTAGCACATAAATTTACATATTAACACTTAATGTACATATTAGCACAAAATGTACATATTAGTACCTAAAATGGAAATATTAGCTCCTGAAATGGACATATTAACACCTAAAATGTAATTATTAGCACATAAATGTACATATTAACACTTAAAATGTACATATTAGCACATAAAATGGACAAAAGTTTACCTTTTGAAAAGGTACAGCCACAGTGACAGCTTTTGTACCTTTTTTCTGAGAGTGTAAGTGATGTTGTTTTTCTTTGATTGGCAGTGGATAGAATATACAGTTTATTCAGTATAAAAATCATTATGTCTATGGAATGTCCCCATAAAACATCAAAACATAGAAAGTCAGTGGCACGTGTGTGTGTGCATGCGTTTGTGCATGTGTTTCTTCCTCACAAGACAGAGTCCAGCCTTTTCTGCGAGACTGAATTTTACATTTCCTGTCTTATGTGTGGCTTTGAATAAAATCACGGTATATATACTGCAGAGAAAACAAAGAGAGCGGATTCTTCTAATAACGTATATGTGTGTGTTTGCTGCAACTGAGACGGCCGTTCCGTTCGTGAATGGAAATGAATCGAATAGATCAGTTTTGAATTTGTGAAAGATGATTATAAAGCCTGTTGACTCAGTAGTAAATGGCAGCTCGGCTCTCACACTCTTTGTTTTCAGGTGAATGTATTTATTATTCATTCTTGCATCAGTGTATATCTCAGGCCCTCCATATTTGACTATGAATAATGGAAGAGCTTGTGGAGCATAGAGGGTGGAGGTGTGTGTGTGTGTGTGTGCGGAGCTGTGACTGGCCACTGCTGAGTCCTGCTCGGTCTGCCTCAGTGCCCTTAATAACAGTGTATAAATCAAGAGTCTCCTGTCAGCCACGCTGCCTTCATTAAAATCAAATGGGAAACTGGCCTCTTTGGATCCAATTTTAATAAAACCAGGTAATCAAATACGGCTCAAAAATAGGTCATCATTTCACAGCCTCTGAGATGGCCGCCACACAGTGTTTTGTGTACACGCAATGTTAACAGGTTCGAAGACCTCCCTACGTCACACACTGCATTCATACAACATGCTCACACACACACACTGACTAGAAAGGCCAAAAATAGTCTGTGTGATTGAAAGTTTTGACCGATATTTTGTGTCGTTCAACTTTCCATGATTCAGTTGACATCGACGCATGAACTTCAGAACGAGCGTGTGTGTGAGCGTGCGTAAAATACGATTTATTCTTATAAAACTGAACATTTATAGTGAAATTTCAAATCTGCATTTTAATTAAAATTATCTTTATGTATAAAACGGATTTGAAGTCATAGGCATGTTTTGATCAGTTCTCTTAAACTTCTGACATGGCATATTAAATATGCATTATGAATGCGCTTTATCTAATCAAAAAAATTGTGGCAACAGATTACAAGCAATATTATTAATTAAATTGAACAAATTAGAATTGAGTAATAATTAATCAAAATAATTCCTTAAAAGTTAACCATTTAAAATGAGTAAAACTTACAACAACAACCAAAAAACATTAATTTAAGTCACCATTATGATGATCAGTGTTTGTTTTAAAATTACGATTTTCTCCTTCAGTGATTCTGCTTGTTAACATCAGGTGTCTTCAATGTTGGCAATATAAAATAGAGTTTTAATTAATCTTTGACGTCTATTTGTTAGTGAGATATTTTTGGTGTAAACTTTACGCATTTTAAATGGTTAACTTTTAAGGAACAATTTGATTAATTTTTACTCAATTCTAATTTGTTTAATTTAATTATTAATATTGCTTGTTAACTGTTGCCACAATTCTATCGATTAGATAAGCATATTTTATTCACATTTTAAATTTTTTGCATGTCTAATTTTTTTTTTAAATATTCATTCAGAATCCAAAACGTTTAGAGTATTTCAGTAGGAATGTTTTTTTTTTTTCTTGCGGTGTGTGTCCTGGCTATGAAGGGCGACACATCGCTGTGACAGACCCTTTGGTGCATAAGGTGATGTGTCGACAATGTTTTGGGGCTTTTCGGCCATGATTTCAGTTGCAGATGCTTTGGTTCCCGAGCGGCGATGTCGGACTGTCTGTCTGTGGTTTTTCGACACAGATGACTGGCCGAAATCCAGCCAGGCGTGTATCACACTCTTGCAGCGAGTGTATACGAGGAACAAGATCCATCGGCCCCCATTTAGTCCCCCCTAAATAACCTTTATCACCTCATTCCTGCCCCATCTGAGGGGGACATACGCCGATTTATACCGCAGACTGCATTTTTAGATGTCGGTGTATATAAAGCGGTGTGTGACAGTAGGACGTCACAAACAGTTTGATCAGGATATAAGGTTTTTTTAGCATTAATATGCTATTTAAATGTATTTATATTCATTTAAAATTGATATTAAAGCTAATCCACATGTCAAAAAGTGGAATGTAATAAATATAGATTAAAAAAAGGAATCAGAACTGAATATTTCTGTGACAAGATGGAGACAGGATGATCTTTCTAATTCAGGAGATGAGCAGAAGAGGGCACTCTCACTCGCTCTATTTTTTATTTCTTTTCTCTCTCTTTTTCTCTCTCTCTCCCTCCCTCCTATTCGGCTCCCCTATCTTCCTTTGAAAATACAAAACAAAAAAAAACCTGCACCTCATGTGCCTTATGGTGTGCATTAGTCCTTCCGACACAACCACAAATTTATATGAGAAATGCAAATTTTTTAAATTTTTATTTTCTTTTGCATTTGCACCTTTCCTGTATTTTTAGTAATTGGTGGCTGGACAATTAAAAAAAAATTAAAAAAAGCCCTGCACCTCATGTGTCTTATGGTGTGCATTGGGCCCTCCGACACAACCACAAATTTATATGAGAAATGCAAATTTTTTAAATTTTTATTTTCTTTTGCATTTGCACCTTTCCTGTATTTTTAGTAATTGGTGGCTGGACAATTAAAAAAATATATTAAAAAAACCCTGCACCTCATGTGTCTTATGGTGTGCATTAGTCCCTCTGACACAACCACAAATTTATATGAGAAATGCAATTTTTTTAAATTTTTATTTTCTTTTGCATTTGCACATTTCCTGTATTTTTAGCAATTCGTGGCAGGACAATTAAAAAAAAAATATATATAAAAAAAACCCTGCACCTCATGTGTCTTATGGTGTGCATTAGTCCCTCCGACACAACCACAAATTTATATGAGAAATGCAATTTTTTTTAATTTTATTTTCTTTTGCATTTGCACATTTCCTGTATTTTTAGCAATTAGTGGCAGGACAATTAAAAAAAAATATATAAAAAAAAAACCTGCACCTCATGTGTCTTATGGTGTGCATTAAGGGGTCGTACACCGGACGCGCAGCGCCGCGTCGCGCAGCGCAGCGCCACGTATTTAAAATTCGAACACATTATTCTCTATGAGTGTACACACACCGGCGGTGCCATTCGGCGTCTGTCCGCGGCGCCCAGCGACGGCTCAGGACCGTGTTCAAAACCCTGCAGCGCCACAGAGCGCCATTTACATCGTTTTATATCAAATTTAAATTATTTTTGTCTCAAATCGTTGCTGATGGGTCCTGACTTCGCCCTATCCTGCAATATACATTTCGTTTTGCATTCATTTACAGAAATCAGCTGCTTGAATGACAATTGCTGATGTTATTGGATTTTTCAGGTGAGATTCTCAATTCATTCAGTGAACGGATGCTCTGAGGTAAAGTTTTCAGACTGCAGACTCAGCAACGATTGTATTTAATTGTGCAGTACAATCATAACATAGAACAGACATTATCTTCATCTCCTGTCATTAAACATTACAATATTGCTGGCCATACACTGATGAGAAAGTGCGCGTCCGGTGTGCGATACCTTGAGTTGTCCTAGGCGCGACGCGGCGCTGCCGCGTCCGGTGTGCGACCCCCTTTAGTCCCTCCGACACAACCAAATATATATATATATATATATATATATATATATATATATATATATATATATATATATATATATATATATATTATAAAATTTTAAAAAATTAAAATAAAAAAATTGCATTTCTATATATATATATATATATATATATATATATATATATATATATGAGAAATGCAATTTTTTTCATTTTAATTTTTTATTTATTTTGCATTTACACATTTCCTGTATTTTAAGCAATTAATGGCAGGACAATTTAAAAAAAAATGAAACGCTTTACTTTTTACCTTTTATATTTCTGCCCTCTTAAAAATACTATTTGTGTGATTTAATATAAATTTATATATCACACACACAGATGCATCGTTTGGTAACACTTTACAATAATGTCTTATTTATTAACACTAGTATATGCTTTAACCCACATCAACTAACAACGAGCATTCTTACATCACTTATTAACCTTTGTTAATATTCAGTTAATTAAACCGTTTGTGCATATTAACTACAAAATGTATGGGTACATGTTAAGATTAATAATGACTGACATTGATAAATGCTGTAGAAGTACAAAATAAACCATATTGAAAGTCATTAACACTTTACAATAAGGTTCTTTAGGCAACATTAATGCATTAACTAACAATGAACAA
>JAQIUQ010002370.1:587500-595000 GCA_030378365.1 Hybognathus amarus | reverse complement strand
ATGGCGTATGTATGACATGGCAACTCGTATTTTCCATCTTTTGGCGTGCATATTTTGGCGTGTTTATGAACGCAGTTGACCTAATGTTACATTACTGTATTCATAAATATATGAGCCTACCCCAACCCCGTCCCTAAACCTACCTTCACTGGGGTTAATACCATTTAAGAGTCTTTCCCTACCATCCTAGAAAAAAAACGCTCCCCAGATGTAGATCTACATTTTCCTTCGCATTACGCTCGGACATTTAACGGCGTGTACATACACGCGGATTCACTCAGACATTTAACTGTGTAGACATACACGCATACACACGGATAGCCCACAATGCGTATAGATAACACGCCACTTGACTTGAAAGCGGCGTGTATGTGTACGCAAAAGTCATTCGAATTTGCATTCGAAATTTGCACACGTAAAAAAAAAACTGACCTCACGTAATGTCAATCACGCTTGCACACCGCCTCCGAAACTTTTCGTCCATCATAAAATTAATCAGATTGGGTTCGATTTATTTATTTATTTATTTTTTTTTGCTTTTTTTTTTTGCATTTTTTTGCAATTTGTTTTGCATTTTTCGCATCCACGGCCATCATTTTGAGAGGTTTTTTGACAATTCAGGGGCGGGGGAAGCTCGATTCCGCACATCATTCCACATGCGCAGTCCTTTTATTTTCGGTTTTCAATTCGATCAAGTGTTTATATGTTCTCTCGATCGGATTAGAAAAGGAAACCTGCCCAAAGTTTCAGACCGATTAAGGTGTGATTGAGCAGCCAATTCGATAATTAATGAACTAATTCTGAAGTAAATTTTGAAAATCTTCAAGATAAATTTCGTGACCCCTTATAAGGAAGTGGAAGTCTCCTTCCTTGGCGCAATTTCAGGATTGGATGGACCAAATATTTTCACTTTCTTCTCTTTTTCAATTAGAGAAAGGGCAACAAAATCATCCTCACTGCTTGATGAATCCATTTTGTATTTTTGTGCGTTTTTTTGTGCGTTTCCACAAAACGAATCCATTTTGTATTTTTGTGCGTTTTTTAAATAAAAAAAAAATATATATTTTTATTTTAAAAATTAAAAATATTTTTATTTTTTAATAAATACCGCATTCGAACCCAGTGTGCAAGATTTTTGTGCGTGACGAATTTTTAGACTGACGAACATCGAAAAAACGCATACGAAAATTTTCGGACTCAGTCTGCAATGGCTTTTACTCTTTAAATCGAATTGTACGGCCGTCAGCCGCAAGCTATTTTAGTCGATAAAGTTTTAAATTTGGATATTTTCTTGCACAAACTCATAGCTTCACTTCAGAAGGCCTTTATAAGCCCGCCAGAGCCGTGTGGAGTACTTTTATCATGGATGGATGCGCTTTTGATGACTTCTATCAATACACCCATTGACTCCCATTATAAAGCTTGGAAGAGCCAGGACATTTTTCAATATAACTCCGAATTGGAATGTCATATACACCTAGGATGGCTTCAGGGTGAGTAAATCATGGGCTATTTTTCACTTTTGGCTGAACTATCCCTTCAACTTTCTCTCTTTCGCCTCAGTGTCGAAACGTGCTTCCCGTAATACACACGGCCCCTCGCGTGGATTTGCTGCTAGGTATTCATAACATCACGCAGCCAACGACATGTTGGGATTAGAAAATGATGTTTTATTTGCCTGCCGTGGTGGTTGTGTGTCATATTATATGCTGCGTGAGCGGGAAGAACCGAGTTACCTTGTTTGAACTGCCAGGATTCGCAAACAGAATAATGCAAACACAAAGGAAAACGGTGAATTTCAAATCGGTTCTGACTTTGAAATCATCTCCAGTGGTTGCTGTTTCTCTCTAATCAGAAACGTATTAGTTCCATCAGTGGCAGATAGGCTTTTGAAGTAGATCTAACAACATAAATATCTAAATGTCGAGGCAGGAAGCTGGATGTGATTTCCACGCAGGTGAGAGCCGAGGGCTTCGCTAATTGGACGGCGTGCGATGTGGCCATTCCGCGGCATATTTATGTGCATATTTACCATCAAACATTTCTTTTACTTTAGATTTGCCTGACTAATAATTCATCTGTTTTTCATTCTGTATGGGACGTGTTTTTTCGGATTCTCTGTGTTGTCTGGTTCGGGGAAGGCGAACGAAAGAAAGCCTTTGGGGTTCTGGTTTAGAGTCCTGTCAGTATATGTTTTTTTGTTCCTTAAAGGGTGTGAGTGTGTGCGTGTGTGTGTGGTGTGGCAGGGGGGAGCGAGAGGGCTGCGCGATCAGTAAATATTAGAAGCTGCAGGGAGACAAAAGGGGCTAAAATGGAAAGGCTTGGCTGGACGAGGGGACCTGGCCATGTCATGTACCTCAGTCATTTTTCTTCTGCGCTTAGAACTCAGTCAGGGGTTTAATTGGAATCCAGACTTCAGAGAAGCCCTCGCCTCTCGTTCCCCCCGCCCCTCCTCTGGCTTTCTCTCAGCCCGCGTCCACTCACTCCATCCACCGCTCAGCTGCAGAATGGATGCAGGTATGGACATACTGCATTTGCGCTTTCGGTGGCTTATAAAACAACATGTTTTATTTTTTCCAGATCTTATGTGCTGGCGCAGTTGTCAAAACCCCCAAAATTAGATCTATGTAATATTTCATTTGTTGCTCACATATAGAGAGCAAAAGATTAAACAAAGAGGGGGTGGAGAATCTTGCTTAAAGGGGTAGTTCACGTTGAAATTAATTTTGGTATGTTTTAGCTTAACCCAAGGCCACATGCAAGATGTAGGTGTCTTTGTTTCACGAGTAGTTTCAATTTTAATATTTTCAGGTCAAACCGTTACATGTACAGTCATATAATGGAGGTCTATGGTCACCACCTTAAAGAGCATCCACAGAGAAGTCCAAATTAAACATGATTTTAATGACTCCATACATGTAAGTACACATTGATGGCCTCAGAGTTTGTGTGAGAAAACGAACAGTATTTTATATCGTTTTACAGCCACAAAGCGCCCGCGCCCTTAGATCACTTGAACGTGGTAAAAACGATAAAAAACTATATAAATACTGTTCGTTTTCTCACTCAAACCGCTCGATTTCGTGTCTTAGGCCATCAATGTGTACTTACATTTACGAGTCATTAAATCATGTTTAATTTGGACTTCTTTGTGCATGCTCTTTGAGGTGGTGACCATAAACCTCCATTATATAGACAAGAACGGTTTAACCTAAAAATATCAAAATTGAAACTACTGCGAAAATAAAGACACCTACATCTTGGATGCCCATGAGGTAAGCTAAACATAACAAAAATTAATTTCAGTGAAAGTGAACTATCCTTTAACCTTGTAAAGCATGACATACGACATAATAATCAGAAATATATATATAATGTTTTAAATGAAACAGATTATTGAATCTTTCCTCAAAATAAATATATTAAAAAAAAGTAAATAAAGTTTGCATGTCTTTTTTGTTGAGCATCAGAGGTAGGGCCCTATAAAATCCGTTTTATTTTTTCCCAAATTCCATTTTATTTTTTCCCAAATTCCGTTTTTTTCCGTTTTAATTTTTGCAAATTCCGTTTTTTCCGTTTTAATTTTTGGGAATTCATTTTTTTTACCCTTTACTGTTATTTTAGTTGTAAAAAGAGTGTGCTTTTTATTCCGTGATCGCAGAAATTATAGGGCCCTACAGAGGCTTTTATGGCTCATATCGGACGATATAGAGCAATATGCTTAAACTTTAAAGTTTAAAATACAAAATTTGGAGCATTTGCTGATATTTAAATGGCCAAAAATTAAGATAGAATTCTGACAGCTTGTAATGTAACTATACCATGTTGCGTACTTGCATAAAATGCGTATACAATTGTCTAAATCTCTCAATAGTGTTTTTTTTTTATAAAATGATATTTAAATGCTTAGTTTTATAGTCTTTATTATGGGGGGAAAACATATAAAGCAATGCAATACAATGATGATTGTATTTTAACGTAGATTTCTATACAAAGCTAAGTATGAACAATCAAGTCCAGTAAGTGTTCATCTTGAAATGTTAACAACATAAATATTATTCATATGTTTACCTACATAAAAATCAGTATAGAGCCCACATCAAAAAGACTAAAATTTTAGAATCATACTAAAAGATCTTTTATTTGCCAAAAATCAGATGATATGAAGTCAATTTAGCTATTTTTCAGCAAAGTTTTGACCATGCTGATAATTTAGTGCGCCTCAGAAGTGTGTGTATTAAATATGAAACATAGGCTTTATAGAGAGAGAGGCTACAGATCAAAAGTCAGAGATCAAATTCTTTCAAGACCAAATTATCTAAGCTACATTACCCACATTTACTTTAGATCTTACTCTTAGTATAGATGGATAGATCAGATCGACTTTTCTTCTGTAGAATGCAAACACAAAAGAAGAGATATTTGAAGAATGTTTAAACTGTGATGAAAGTCAGAAGGATCCAAAACAACATGGACCTAATTGATTTTCATTGTATGGCCAAAGAAAGACTTTTTTTAGTAAATAATGATATATTTTTATTTTTGAGAGAACTTATCGCTTTAAATCTCCTGAGCTGTGAAAAAGCAACCTCTAAGCAATAGCAGTTTCTTCTCTGCTTATATGCCGGTATTCAGCCATGTGCCAAATATTGTCATATATGTCTTGAGAGCCGCATATGATAAGTGAGAGAGGGCTGTTTGCTATCTGTCACCAAAACTGACTGAGATAGAGTGATGTGAACTCAAACAGGCCACTGAGAGGAGCTGTGAGCCCCAAACACATGTTGTGTTAGTATTTATGCTCCCATCAAATTCCTCATAACTCATTAAAGGGATAGTTCACTTTGAAATAATTTTTTTTCATGTTTTAGCTTACCTCAAGGGCATCCAAAATGTAGGTGTCTTTGTTTCCACAGTATTTTCAATTTTTATATTTTTAGGTCAAACCGTTGTCCAACAATCATATAATGGAAGTCTATGGTCACCACCTCAAAGAGCATGCACAGAGAAGTCCAAATTAAACATGATTTAATGACTCGTAAATGTAAGTACACACTGATGGCCTGAGAACACAAAACGAGTGGTTTGTGTGAGAGAACGAACAGAATTTATATTGTTTCTACCTCGTCCACGCCCTCAGATCAGCTTGGATGTGGCTGTGGTTACAAGAGGTAAAAACGATATAAATACTGTTCGTTTTCTCACACAAACCGCTTGTTTCATGTCTTAGGCCATTAATGTGTACTTACATTTACGAGTCATTAAATCATGTTTAATTTGGACTTCTCTATGCATGCTCTTTGAAGGTGGTGACCATAGACCTCTCATTATAAATAGTTCAAGCCTAAAAATATCAAAATTGAAACTACTGTGGAAACAAAGACATGGATGCCCTTGAGACACACCAAAAATTAATTTCAAAGTGAACTATCCCTTTAACATATGCTTGCTGTACTTCATTTGTTGAACACAACAACAAGATATTTCCGTAAGATCAGATTCTTCTTTTATTTTTGGTCGGTCAATGAGAAAAGTAAAGGTTATCGGACGTCTCGGGGTGAGAACAATTGTCTATACTGTAATTAATAAGATATGTGGTTGTGATACAGTAATATATGCTCCATTGTAATTAAACACTGTTCATGCAGGCCTTTGTTAGCACTTCCAGAAGAGACATTTTTGAAACCATACTTGATTTAATATGTTTCATAGATGTAATTATAGGTAGGAATAAGAGTACCTATTTTCAGACCTCTAACAAATCATTTCTTTTTCCCCATTACAGATGGAAAAGATGTTAATGACACCTTGTCTTTTGATTTTGCTGCATGAATTATGAAGCAGATGTATTATTTGAAGTGCAGTAAAAGGTGAATTTCAATCTTCAGAGGACGAAAAATGTACGGACAGCCCAATTTAGTCACTTTTCCACCGGAGCAAAAGTTTCACATTGGAACATAGTGAAAGTGTTGCAGCCGGGGAGCGTTTTTTTTTTTTTTTTATGGGTAATGACAGGAAGTTCTTCTTCTATCCTCGCAGGAAGCGGACGGGTGAAGAATAGCCGCTCTTCTTTTGAAGTGTTATGGATGTGTCTTTATGCTGATGTGTGTATCAGCATCTCTCACGCAGTCACACATGTGGTGGAGTTTGGCCGTCAAACACTTGATCTACAGTACGTCTGCCTCTGATCTCGGTTGAACGTCCACGTGTAATAAAACACAGATGTATTTTCCTCGTAATTGACATAAGTACTTTTTACAAGCATTCCGCTCTCGTTATGAAATATATATTTTTTTGGGATATGAAAATTCATTTTCATGTCTGTCCATTATTAGAAAATGGTTTACCTGAAAATGAAAATAATTTTCTAACACTCCTGTCCATCCAAAACATTTAAAGATATGTTGAATGTGCAAATATACTTAATGGAAATTGAAGCTTTAAGCTTCAAAATGTATGCAAAAGTATTATATAAATTAGTCGATAATCTGAAGCCATGCACTAGATGTTAGATGTTAGGATAGATGTTCAGTGAATAACAACTTTATTTTCCTCATTCACTCTTGAAAATATGCTTTTTCGAATTGTATCTGCAATGATGTAACTGATTAGCATAATGGCAGCTTATGGTTTTCACTGGCTGCCTGCAAACAACGTCGTACTTTGACCCTCAAACACTAGTTTTAGCTGAAGAATGCAAGAGTTTGATTTGTGTTGTCGACATGTTGAGTAGACACTCTTTCAAACCCACTTTAGACGCTCTTCAAAATGATGAGGACTCGCGCTGGAATTGATTCAGAAAATATACCGCCATTGTTCGTATCACTGAGAAGATCCAGAGTTTCTTTTCTGACATACATTGTAACGGTAGAGTAATAACAGCAGACTGGGCCATCTGACCAATCAGAGCAGAGTCGGCTCTCAGAAAGGAGGAGTTTGAGTGACGGAATCCTTTATCGAACTGTTTCAGACACTGAGAAAACAGGTGATGCTGCAGTCTGTGTATTATCAGAAAATTCAAGTGTTTTTTTATTTATTTTTATTTTTTTACTTGGATGCATGTAAGCCTATTGTAGGAGGCTTACCTCTTAAATATAATTAGGAATCTTTAAAATAGGGGCACTTAAAAATATGTATTTATTTTACAATTGTTTAGAGGTAGGATTATTATAGTTATGAAACTAGAACTATTTAAAATAGTTTGAAATAAAAGTAAAAAAAAAAAAAAAAAAATATATATATATATATATATATATATATATATACATACATACACTCACCGGCCACTTTACTGGGTACCCCATGCTAGTAACGGGTTCGGACCCCTTTTGCCTTCAGAACTGCCTCAATTCTTCGTGGCATAGATTCAACAAGGTGCTGGAAGCATTCCTCAGGGAGTTTGGTCCATATTGACATGATGGCATCACACAGTTGCCGCAGATTTGTCGGCTGCACATCCATGATGCGAATCTCCCGTTCCACCACATCCCAAAGATGCTC
>JAQIUQ010002370.1:567500-582500 GCA_030378365.1 Hybognathus amarus | reverse complement strand
ATCCTTCCTTCCTTTCTTCCTTCCTTCCTTCCTTCCTTCCTTCCTTCCTTCCTTCCTTCCTTTCACTTTGATTCTTATTTCCATCCACACATCCTTCCTTCCTTCCTTCCTTCCTTCCTTTGATTTGATTCTACTTTCATCTCATCTTTCTTCCTTCCTTCCTTCCTTCCTTCCTTCGTTCTATTTTATTATTATTGGAAATGGATTTATTCCATCCTTCCTTCCTTCCTTCCTTCCTTCCTTCCTTTCCTTCCTTCCTTCCTTCCTTCCTTCCTTCCTTCCTTCCCTTCCTTCCTTCCTTCCTTCCTTCCTTCCTTCCTTCCTCATCACTGGGAACTGTTTTTCATAGTTTTAGAGCTATGTTTTGTGTTTGTACATACAGAAACCTACATTTTGTCCTGCTGACAAACAGCATAATGCAGGCTAAGGGTGGTGTTGTTTTGAATAAAGCAGATGGCGTTAGAACAAGTGAGTTTTTCGAAGAGGAGAAGGAGGTCGAACATGGCCAGCTGAGAAGTTTTCCACCGTGCTGCATGTCAGATCAACAGCCTTTCTTTTGCAGATATCCTTACATGAAAAATATATTATTTCATTAAAAAGCACACCTTCATTACTTTCATATCTCATATTGCTTAAGCATTACAACTAAATATTTTATCCTTATGTGAAACACTTCATTCAAAAGTTTTGTGTTCGGAAGATTTATTAATGTTTTTGAAAGACCTTATGCTCATTGACGCTTAATTTATGTTCCAAAATATGTGTAACTGTTTTCTATTTTAGTATATCTAAAATTGAATTTATTCCTGTGATGCAAAGCTATATATATTTTTGGAAACATAGGAAGTACAAAACATTTATATGAAATAAATGTTTTGTAACATTGTAAAATGCTTTACGGTCACTCTTGATTCCAATCAATGTTATATTCTGTACATTACCCCACCCATGTTTGACACACACGGCAAATTAATGCATTTTCACAAATACTTTATAAGTATATGATTTGAATACATATTTTAAGACAAATACGTGTTTTCAAATATTAAATTTAACTTATTTTAGAAATTATATTTAAATTATAATAAAACACACAACCTGTTTCTAATGCATGATAACGCATATCTTGAGTTTCTCTGTCCATCTACATAATAAAAATTATAGGTGCTTTATTTTATATAAGCACCTATAAATGAATACGTCTTAAAGCGCTTTACACAGAAAAGGATAGAATGTAAAACGTAAATGTATAAATAACAGGAGAGATAAAAACATCAAAACAATACACTGAAACATACTGCAAAACATACAACATTCAAAATATAATATACTAGTACACTACAAAATCACATATAAGCAAGTCTTTCAGAAGATATATCTCTGCACACACACACACACACACACAATATATCTATCAGGAAACATATCTTCCAAGCACCCACACTTACATTCACAAGTTTGCATTCAGACCCCTCTGAAGGAAACTCAACAACAACTCTTCCCTCTCTCTCTTCTCTCTTTTTCTCTACTCATGGTGTGCTTTAAATGTGCGGTCGAGGTAGAGAAGGTGCGTTCTGTTGCAATGAGCCGCTCCAGGGTCCAGCTTTGCCAGGAAGACAGAATAAATTGTTTTAAATAAGCTATCAAGAATTAAGCCAAAACCGCTGGTGGCGCTTCTCCCTTCCTCTGCTCCCTCGTTCTCTCTCTGTTCCTCTTTAAGCCCCTGCTGACAAGACTCTGCTGATAGTGGGACACTGTATCTCCACCTGTGCTGGGATGTCATGCTGTCGTTTCATGCCCATTGTCCTTCAAATGGCAACATTAGCTGATTTCTTTGCAACTGGGGAGAAACTGTGACTATAGAGCTTCGGGGTTTAGCCCCGGTCCAAATTAGACTCTGAAAAAATAAATAAATAAAAACAGGAGCGCGTCTGTTATTCAGCTCTAAGTGGAAAGCTGTGCTCTGTAACTAATTTAAGTGATGTATTATTTTTTTATTTTTTGTCTTGAAACCTTTGTGTGACTTTTGGAGAGCTAATGTTTCTGATTACTGGAACCCCCCTTCCTTCCTTTCCCTCCTTTCTCAGACACAAGTTATTTATGAAATTCCAAAGCAGCTTAGGATAAATGACACAGAGGAGGGATAGAGAAGCATGGCGGACTTTAAAATCATTAGAATAAGAGGAGGCTTGGGTGTACAGAGTGTTAGCAAGAACAAGCGCCCCAGAAATGCACTTGATGGCTTTCCCACTGCATCATTCGCTTAGATCTTGACAGCGGATGGATTGCCAGATACAAAGAAGCCTGGTACTCCAGCGTCTTCTGATTTAAATGTCACTTTTGAAATAAAAAAGGTATCACTCTAGTGTGAGTCTGATGTAGACATTAGTCTGAGTGGGACTGGTTGAGAAGCAAACCGAGTCATCTGAATGGGGATAAACTGGAGGAAATGAAAGATAGATCAGGCTGGGGAAACCAGGATTGATGGCTGTAAACATCACAATGGTAGAGCGTGGTTTTGCAATTATGGGATATTGTTTCATGATCTTCTGAAAACGCATGGATATTGAACTCATTTGGGGAAAGGAAAGAAAGAAGGCCGTGATTATGACAGAACTTCTTAAAGCGGCAAGTTGTTATAAAACAAAAATCCAAACTATTGCTGTAGCTCAGCAATAGAAGATGAAGTATATACAACTCATCTGAACTTACTGTCATCATAAGCTTGTCAAAGCCAACTTATCCTGATAATTATAAACGTATGAATCATCTATGTTGGTGCATCTCTGAATTATTAAATAAATCATGTAAATATGACAACAACGGATAGTGATTGCTAAGGCTTTTAAAATTGAAGTGCCAGTTCAGTTACATCCTGAAATAGTACACATCAAAAAATGCTGGGCTCTAGGTTTCAACCCGAAATTCGGGTCAAATATGGACAAAACCAAAGGTTGGGTTAAAATGTAATAAAAGTAAAAGTTGAAGTTGGATTAAAATTTCCAATGACATTTTTAAACCAGACGGTTTCGGTTTGTCCGATTTTTACCCCATATTTGGGTTAAATCTGGAGGACCCAGCGATCTGTTATAATTCATATTATTTGATCACATTTTTCTGATTTCTGTTTGCATTAATTAATCAATTAAGTAAAGACTTAGCAAAATTGTTGATAAAGGACCTGCTTCAGAATAAGATCTACATGTATATATTTAATGTGTCATTTTTTTGTAATAAGTATGCTTGAGTGTACTTCTTTTTCAGAAGACAAGATATTTCATATTTAACCCTAAAACCATATTCTGGACAAAAGTGGGCAAAATAGTTTTGATTTATTTTTAAAAAAATACCTCCCTTGATCTGAGCGGTACAAGACGTTTCTACTTATCCTTAAGTTTGCCTCCTGAACACACACAATTTTTTTTTTTTTTTGGAAAAAAAACAAACAAACTCCTTAATCTTGTATTTGGGTCAAAAATGGGCACCCATAGAAATGAATGGGAAAAACTGTTAATTTCGAAGCATTGTAAAATAAGCCAAAATAAGACACCAGGTGACAGCAAAGTCACTGCATCTGTAGGTTTTAGCTCTAAGAACTTATTGGAATGATATTTTAATGTCGTTTCATAAATTAAAAAAAGAAAACATAAAAATAAGCATAATTTACATAGAAAATATGGTACTTTTTGAAGTAAATAAATTCAAAAATACACCCAAAATAAAAACAAACACCATAAATGGATAGACAAAACTTTATCGAAGACAGTGATATAACATTTATAATAAATACAAATTAGGATCACACCTGAGTCGATTGTCCACAAATACAGGATTAAGGGCTATAAAGTGAATACGGTTTGAGGGCTACGTTTCAATAGTGAGAATTGGTCTCCAAATGAAGTGTTACCATAGTTGTTTTTTAGCTTTCATATTAGGATATTGCCAGTTTATTAATACTTATAAAGCACATATTAATACCTTATTCTGCATGAATCCATAATTACTAACAATTAATAAGCTACAAATTAAGAGTTTATTGGGATAAAAGCTGCAGTTAACAGTGAATATATTCCTATAATATTTGCAACATGAGCCTTGCTGTTTATTGTTCTCAGGTGTGACCAAATGGAGGCAGTATTTTCCATGTTGAGACACACAAACACACTGAAACCCCTCACACATCTGAACAATGAGAGGATGAAGATTGGGTTTTAAATTGAACGGCATTGTCTTCTCAGATGCGGCCCATCGCCACATTGATTTATCTCTGCATATTTTAATTTGTCCTGAATACAATAGACCATTATCACAATCACTGGCGGAAATTACCCGTTTATTTCTGCATTCATTTCGCAATTTTAATTGATGGCGGATTTTTAATGATGGCGTCCAATTAAAAGCCATCCGTGGAATAAAATGTTCAGCTGAGTTATTTAAGAGAGTAGTACAACACTTGCCTGCACAAATTTTTTTGCGAACCATTATGTTAAAGTCTTTTTAATTGATGTCACAGTGACTTCAGTCAGGTTTGGAGTGCCACAATTATTGACAGTGTCAGAACTGTTATAACTCGACAAAGATGCACGTTATGAGGTGTAGTTTCAGCTCTAGACCCGGTCTAACTGAACCAGTCATGTCAAGTCACCTTTATATAACGCATTTTAAAATACAGATTATTTGGTAACACTTTACTTGAAGGGGTGTGCATAAGACTGACATGACACCTTCATAATCATGACTAGGGTTGCCAACCGTTCCGTATAATACGGAATCGTTCCGTATTTGACACATAAAAGTCTTGTTCCGTATTGAACTGATACGGACTTTGTTCCATATTTTTGAGAATCAATTCAGTGCAAATCCATGACAGACACATAACTTCTAATATATGTCATACAGACTATGAATGAACGAAGACCTGCTATAATGGAAAATTCGGGGACTTGGCACCCCCTTGGCGGGCTCTGACGTGTAATGACGGAGCGTTGTCTCATTGGTCGCACGTGGATGTGCAGTTGCAGGCCGGGCATAGATATATGCAGCATAGATATATACACGGCTGTGCAGCTGCAAATGCATTTTACATATAGACCCCTTTTGCGCCGACGTCACAGTTACGTCACGGCGCTAGCTGGAGGCAAAACAAAGTGAAAACTGGAGGCGGCCAATGCAAATCAGCACAGATTCGGCTACATAATAAGGAGCTTAAAATACTTTTATTATTATTAAATATCATCGTATTGTGTTGTTTGGTGCTAGTATCAATGAAAAATGAATATGCTGTATCTGGACTTTTTATTTCTAGAAAATATTCACATGATTAAAATCGCACTCGTAATGTCACTGTTTACATTGTCGTCTCGGCGCTGGCTCGGCAGAACTGCAGATCGTACACACAAGTCTTGTACAGGACCATTCAGCACATAGTTATAGTCATCTAAAGATTTATATGCCCTCTGTTTCTCTTTACGACCGGTTTCTCCATAAGGTAGGTGTTGAAGTCAGGCCACTCAACCGAATTAACGTTAATCCTGTCTAGAGCTCGACCAATAAAGGATTTTGAAGGCCGAAATTCAATACAAATATTTGTTGGTTTTAAAATCGATATATCGGCCGTATATTTATTTATTTATTTATTTATTTATTTATATTTCAGAACCGCGCAACAAAACATTAACAGATTTCCCTAAAATTAGTTATTTGTAGTTATTTATGAGTTTTAACTAAAATAATATGATAATGCATTTTAAAAAGAAAATTGTTTCTTTTATTGTCACAACAGAACAGACTGATGAAAGTGGCATTAGCTAGCTTTGTGGTTAGCTAGTAGTCTATGATGAGCCATAATTTAGCAATGGATAACGTCATACTGCAAATTGTAAAACATACATTTTCAATATAACAGACCAAGGAGAGAATGATGCGTCTCATTGCTATAACTGTCACACGCGATTAAAGAAATACTTCAGTCAGATTGTCAAAAGTTAAAAGGACAGTCAGTCAACTACACTGTAACAATATAACGTAATTATTACTAGCTAATTCCGCTTCACTCTCGGCTTATTTAACAGCACCAAAACTGTTATTCAAGCAATGTATGTATCGATGACCAACTTAACGAGTGTTGCCAACAAGGACTGTGTAGAGTGTCCTCCGGTGAACAAACTATACAACTCCAACACTCATGACATGGTTCAAGTGTGTTTCGTCCTTTTTTATTTTTGAGATATTAATTTATTGGCCATTATAACTGCCGATACCGATAGTTTGGAAAATGCCTAATATCGGCCGATAATATCGGCCTGCCGATATATCGGTCTGGCTCTAATCCTGTCAGATCGTCCATGCATTGAGTGAGCGTGTAGGCGGCTACGGGTCAGCCAATCTGGTTCTGTCCGTTAAAATTAACTTTTGAAAATAACAATCGTGGTCCTGGACACTGAGTGACCTTACACATAAAGATAAAATCTGATTTTCTTCAGTCATTGTTAAAAAACAAGCTAACAAAACGTGCTTACTTGCATTAGTTAAGCGGCCAGAGCGCTCGTTCTGCCTCCACCTAAGCTCCGCCCACATAAAAACGTCACCGTGTTTACCAACTGTAAAGGGGTCTATAGGCTTCAGTAAATCGGAGGAAAAGGAGTTTCCAAAGACATTTGTAGGCTATGATAAGAAAAACTACTAAATTAAAAAAGAATTTTTGCACTTGATAGAAAATTCTAGAAGTCTAAAATCTAATAAGTTCGCACAAGGCTAGACATAACTGTTTATTATTCTTAAAAGCAGTCTAAGCCGATACGTTTTTAATGTTATACGTTGCATTTGTTGAAATAAAAAATAAAACATATTATAAACTAAACAAATCCCTGGTTCATTGTTGGCAAATGATCCTGATAGATCCTGATATATGTGGTACAGTCATTCATTAGGCATACTTTGCTATTCTATAAATATAGGCCTAATAAGTTGCATTTTATAATAATGTATGATTTTCAGGGGTCATTTCTTCCGTGTAATGGAATTTCAGGGGTCATTTTCTCAGCTTTCAAACTGCAAACTGTTGAAAGGGCTTTAAACGATTCCAGACGATGAATAAGGGTCTTGTTGTTGATGAACAAGTTCGAACAGGAGAGGTCATGAACGCGCATCACAGAACAGAGCAAGGCGAGCATTTGAGCTTATAAAACGTAAACTTTGTTATTTATTTTTTAAATGAGCGATCGTTTCGCTTGATAAGACCCTTATTCATCGTCTGGAATTGTTTAACTGTCACCGCCCCGTATACGGGACGCCTAACTTTACTTCGATTTATTACTTCATTTATTACTATTAAATCCTAATCTAATTATGACAAACTATATATCGTTGGAAAGGTCTAAGACTCCTAAATAGATATTTGACTGCTGTTTTTTGCTACAAATTATGAAGGAAGAGTAACCAATAAATATTTGGACAAGAGTGCACCTCTAAAAAATCTGCCTCATAACAGACCTTTGTCACAAAAAGCCAATTGATCGACTTTTAATCATTGCAAATTCTGTTTTTATGCTAAAAGTTAATAATAAAACAAATAATCTAATATTTTTCAATAAAAAAATTATAGTATAATATTATTCTCTAAAAATTATAATATGTATATATTATCCTCTAAAATATAATATTATTTTTATCGCCTTTTTTATTATATCACATATTTTAGTAGTTATCATAAATTAGGTATCATTTGAAAGCTTACGAACTCAGAATTCATCCTGTAAAAACCGTTTTGAAATTGGACGTTGCGTTACCATAGAAACAGTATTTTTGTATTAGGCCCCTCCCCTTTTGGGCATCATCTTTGATAATTTATTATCAAAACCTTTTCTAATCTTGACAAAACACATATTGTCAGAAAGGTCTGAGTCTCAAGGTTCCATATTTAGTGACAGAAGTGATATTTGGATAGAAATTTATTAATTTGTTATGGCAGAATGCATACAATTAAATTCAATGGAATTAAATGGCACCCGGTGGCTATTTTTGGTATAACACCTAAACACAATCTCATGGGAACTTTAAAATTTGTGATATCAACTTTAAATTTGGAACACAACTTGTTTAGATATATAGCTTTCATTTTATAGTAATTTTATTGTAAAAATATTATGTATTTGATTTACTGTAAATTATAACTTCCATAATTTTTTCACACTTAAATTTATTAAGTAATAATCTGCTGATTGTTTTCTTTAAAACAAGACCAAACTTGTGTATATATTCCAAAGCATTCTTGAATTACAACCATTTAAGTTTGTACAGTATAGTGCATTTTAATGTAAATTATCAAAAAGGGGGGTGACAGGTAAGGGGTTAAAGCCCTTTGAACAGTTTGTAGTTTGCACTGAAAGTGTCTTTTGGACCTTGAACCGTTTGGTGCCCATTGAAGTCCATTATATGGAGAAAAATGCTGGAATGTTTTCATCAAAAACCTTAATTTCTTTCCGACTGAAGAAAGAATGACATGGATATCTTGGATGACATGGAGGTGAGTAAATTATCAGCAAAAGTTTTTTGAAAAGTGAACTACTCCTTTAATTTAGTTACGGTTTCAATGCCGGCAGATCAATAATATTGTTCAATATTACATGAAATGTCCCTAACTAAGCAAGTCAAAAGCCAATGGTGACAAAGGCGAAAAAGATGACAGTCAGTCAAGAGGAACAGGGTTGTGTGCAGTCCACATTTGCTGTTTAATAATTCACAATTTTTGAAAGAAGTCTCTTAAAACCAAGCGTGCATTTATTTGATCCAAAATACAGCAAAAACAGTCATATTGTATATGACATATTCAAACTGACAGTGTTGGAAGGATAAGCACTCACAGTCTCAGACCCCAAATCCTTCCACAGTGACACACACACATTTGTGTATTTGAATGTCTGCTGTTTATTGTTTGCCGGAGCACGAGGGTGAGTGTGTGAGGCCAGTCGTTCCATTGTCCCCCTGCCAGACACATTTGAACTTAATACTCCATGAAATAAACGCGGCCCATCAAACCATTGTAATCGTGTCAGGTTAATAGAAGAAGTGAAATTATTTCCCTTCACAATCTTTCAAACTCACCCACTTCTCTTCTCTCGTGCACCAGCCCATTTCCGATTACGCTGTTATATTGTGTTTGTTCCGCTCCCATAAAATGCTTTCCTTCTTTTTTGTGATTATTCTTTGCATCTGGCCCGAGAAGCTCGCACAATTTTTTTTTCTGACAACTTCCAATTCTAATAAAAACCTTTCCCGCTGTCCATCCCACATCTCTTTTACATGTACAAACTCGTGTTGCATCAGCATAGCTCATCGCTGTTGCTGTGCTGTTTGTTGTACTACAATCCGCCATGTTGTTAACATTACATGATAGTGTCATTTGCATGGCTTCACTGGCATTCACAAATCCTCTCTGTTGCCTAATGGGATGGCAAAGTGTTCAACGAATGCGCACTTAATCTCGGTAAAAGAATCTGGTCATCTGGAGACTTCCCGTCTACTGTTTTTTGAGTATTCGGATATTTTTGGACAACTGTTTTGGGATACTGTTTTTCGCATACTATATAGTAGGGAAGTGTTCGACTTCAGACACAGTGACTGTTTTCAGTAGAGCAGCTGGACTCTTAAAGGGATAGTTAACAAAAAAAAAAATACGATAAATTCTGTATTAAAGGGATAGTTCACTTCGAAATGAATTTTTGGTATGTTTTAGCTTACCTCAAGGGCATCCAAGATGTAGGTGTCTTTGTTTCCGCAGTAGTTTCAATTTTGATATTTTTAGGTCAAACCGTTCATATCTGTCAGTCATATAATGCAGGTCTATGGTCACCACCTCAAAGAGCATGCACAGAGAAGTCCAAATTAAACATGATTTAATGACTCGTAAATGTAAGTACACTTTCATGGCCTAAGACACGAAACGAGCGGTTTGTGTGAGAAAACTAACAGTTTATATCGTTTTTACCTCTTGTAACCACAGCCAAAACATATAAAAAATTAATTTCAAAGTGAATTATCCCTTTAATCCTCATGTCGTTCCAAACTCGTATGACTTTCTTTCTTCTGTGGAACACAAAATATATTTTGAAGAATATTTGGTACCAAACTGCCTATATCGAGATATATATTTTTAAATTCTTCCACTGAAGAACTTCATGAGGTTCATTTTTAGGTACAGTTTTAATAAAATGGCATCTCAATCATCATTTTGATCTATTCATGTTGTTCAAACAACATCAACAAAACACCCTACAATAAGGGCCCAGTAGTTAACTAACAACAAGCAATACATTTGTTACAGTATTTTTAAATCTATGTTAGTTAAAAAAGTAACACATAGACAAATGAAGTTTTCAAAAGGGGTTTTTATGCCGGTTTCCTCTAAATAACCTATATATATATATATATATATATATATATTTACTTAGTGTGATTTTAATCATCTAAATAACCTATTTCCACTATAAAAAAATAAAAAAATAAAATAAAAAAACACTTTGTGATGGTAAGATTCATAATGTTAAATGTTCTTCACAGAACCATAGATCCCAATAAAGAACTAAAAAATTCGGCCTGTGCAACGATTAATCGCGATTATTGTGTGATTATTTAATGATTATTTTTGTATATATAAATACACACACATGCATGTATATATTTAAGAAAATATAAAGAAAATATTTGCATGTATATATGAAGAGTTCAGATGCAAAAGCCTCTAAATGCCATTTGAAATTTTCTTCTAAAATGACCATTTTTATCAAGCTTGTATATTAAAGTTCAGTAATTTCACTTAAATGACAATTAATAGGTAATCTTCATTGCCATTTAAGTGAAATTACTGAACTTTAATATACAAGCTTTATAAAAATGATCATTTTAGAAGAAAATTTCAAATGGCACTTAGAGGCTTTTGCATCTGAATTCTTCATATATTTATACATAATTTATAGAAAATATAAATATTAATATGTTATATAGTTATATTTATATTTATGTTATAATATTTTATATATATATATATATATATATATATATATATATATATATATATATATTATTACAAAATAATTATACACACTACACACACATATATTATGTAAACACAAACTTTTATTTTGGATGTGATTATTCTGATTAATCATTGCCCAGCCCTACTAAGAATAATAAATGCTTTAAACATATTTTATATTAGTTTGTGTTAACTAATGTGGTTAACTATTGATAACAAATTGAATCTTATTGTAAAGTGAAACATGAAATATGGAAATATTTTCCCAAAAACTACTGTTTTCCATAAACACACCTGGGCAATGACTGGTACAGAATCAGTCAAGCAACTGTTATCTTTATTTTTGTTAGATTTTTGTGATGCATTTCTATTAGTTTATATTTTAAATTTGATTATATATCTATACATTTGATTAAGTGTGATTACAAATGGGGGACATCAAGTGTTATTCATATTTAAAGTGTAAGGAGAATTTTCTCAGCATTTGAACAAATTAACCCTCTTCTCCATTTCCCATTGAAATAACAATTAGGACAAATGACCAGCTGATTAAATGTTTCCAAAATTTTTTGGTTTTGTCAAAAGAAGGAAAATTGCCTAGCTTGAATTAAGAGAGGGGCTTAAAGAAATATAATCAGTGGTCTCAAAATAGAGATTTTTAAGAGGGGGAATTATGACTGTGGAGCTATTGAAAGCTAATTTTAAAATAATTATGTGTGCTGTACTCATGACAGTCAGAAATAATTTAGAAATTGGCTCCATGTTCCATAATTTAAGAAAATGATTGTCATTATGTGTGTATAATCATATTTCTGGTGGTCAGATGACATTGAGGGATGTGGCTGTTCGTGAAGCTCAGACGAGGACTACATGGATGGGTCATGTACGTCTGTATATTTCATAAGAATGCCTCTCAGATTTCACACTTTTTTTTTCACAAACAATAATCCATCTGTCAGTCACATGGCACTGCTCCAACACTCCACTCTTCAGGAAGCAAGAGAACTTCCTGTTCATAGATGCCCTGGTCCGTGTGACTTCCTCTCTCTCATGTGGTTCTGGATTATATTTCATTCCTGGCCGTATCTGCGTTTCTCACATACCTCAAGAATTCCAACCTCAGCAGGGGGCGACGTCCAGAACCGGCTCTTTTCTTTTGCCGCCTTAAAGGAGTAGTTCACTTTTAAAAAAAACTTTTGCTGATAATTTACTCACCCCCATGTCATCCAAGATATCCATGTCATTCTTTCCAGTCGAAAAGAAATTAAGATTTTTGATAAAAACATTCCAGGATTTTTCACCATATAATTGTCTTCAGGGTCCAAAAGACAGTTTCAGTGCAAACTGTTCAAAGGGCTTCAAACGATTCCAGACGATGAATAAGAGACTTATCAAGCGAAACGATTGCTCATTTAAAAAATAAATAACAAAGTTTAAGTTTTATAAGCTCAAATGGTCGCCTTGCTATGTTCTGTGATGCGCGTCGTGACTCTCCTGTTCGAACTCGTTTATAAAAAAGAACGAATCTTTTCTCGTGTCATTTGGTTCATTCAACGAACGAAATGAACAAGTTGACTCTGGGAAAGATTTATTCATTTTGATGAACGAGTTCGAATAGGAGAGTCACGAACGCACATAACAAGGTGACCATTTGAGCTTATAAAACTTAAACTTTGTTGTTTAAAGCCCTTTGAATAGTTTGCAGTTTGCACTGAAACTGTCTTTTGGACCTTGAACTGTTTGGTTCCCATTGAAGTCCATTATATGGAGAAAAATCCTGGAATGTTTTCATCAAAAACCTGAATTTCTTTTCAAATGATATGGATGTCTTGGATGACATGGGGGTGAGTAAATTATCAGCAAGTTTTTTTTTTTAAAGTGAACTACTCCTTTAAGAAAATGCGACCATCCCAGCATTATTCACTGAGGAAGAGATACACACTCGCCAAGCCTCAAATGCAAGTTATTTACTTATTGGTTGGATAATGTTTCTTAACGATTGTAATTCCATTCTAATAATGGTTAACAGACCCTTAAGTACCCTGCGAAGTAAAGTGCATAATTCAAGTCAAAAACATGCACTAATCTAATATAAAATAATCTTGCACAATCATGCCTTCTAAAAAACATTTTCCCCAAAATATTCCATAAGGAGTTGTTTTTTTGTTTTGTTTTTTTTTAGAGCTCCAAGTTGTTGTGGAATATTTATTGGATTTAATGACCAATACCATTTTTTCCCTTAAGGTTTTGATTTTTGGTTTTCATGTTTTATGGGGATATTCCATGGACATAATGATTCTTTTTTTAGGGTAGGGTTTACCAGGACACACACACTACTGTTCAACATTTTGGGGTCAGTAAGTTTTTTGTTTTTTTAGAGAGAGAGAGATAAATAGTTTTATTCAGTGAGGATGCATAAGTTAAGGACACTTACAATGTTACAAAAAGTTTTTATTACCGTTACATACAATTACAATAATTTCACAGTTTTAGCAGTTCAAATAAATTCAGCCTTGGTGAGTAATAAGAAATCTTACCGACCCCAAACTTTTGAATGGTAGTATTTCAGGTGTCAATATGGCATCATGACTTTTGCGTAAACATATACACCACTTTCAAGTCAAGTGGCGTGTTATCTGTATGCATTTTGAGCTATCCGTGTATGTATACGCCATTAAATGTCCGAGTGATTCCGCGTGTATGCACACGCTGTTAAATGTCTGAGCGAAATGAAGCAAAATGTAGATCTACGTCTGGGGAGTGATGTTTTTTTCCTAGGATGGTAGGGGAAGACTCATGCTATGTTCACACCAGACGCAAATAGCGCGTCAAATTCACGTCTAGTTTGACGCTTGACCACTTTGCGTCAATTTGCGCGTCAAGAGCGAAACTGACGTGAGTAAAATCAAAAGTTTGAAGTGAAATGTACATGCATCTCGCACGTTAAAAGTCGAAACCCGTTGGCGGCCATCTTTTTTATGTTGATTAAGCATTCAGTCAGGTACTTCCGCCTGTCCCGCACCCAGTTTGATGACCTGTTGTCCCGCATCGGAGCGAGGATCACCCTCGCCCTCATCCAACTAATCTGTCATTTATTTTTGTTTTGATGATAAATAGAGCCAGCCTTCAAAAGTTATTATTCTGTCCTGTGATTTTTTTTTTTTCTTTCTTTTTTTCTCTCTCACGTCCAGACACGAACTTATGCACATGTATGTTGGTTGTCTTTACATTATAATACTATTTCATATAATCTAGTTATGGAATGAATAACATTCAGTACAAAATGAACATGTCTCGATATATAGAAATAAAGTTTTAAGTGATAAAATATTTGCTTTGTTGTGCATAAGAATCCACCATGCATTTAGTTATATTACAAAATAATTTATTCAAGCATCCAGACACTTCACCACATGAGCAAGCAGCTAGGCTCCTTATTGGTTAATGCGGCGTGATTGACGCCAAAGTTCAGATTTTTCATCTCGGGCGGCAGATGCGAATTCGCGTCAAACGCGTGAATGCACAAATGACACTAACTAAATAATTCGCGCTTAACGCGCAGATGCTCAATTCGTGTGTATGAGGCGTATCGTGTCTTCTGCACCGCGCTCTATTCCTCATTCACGTCGCAGGATAATTTTCAGCGCGCATAACGCGTCTTTGCATTGACTTAACATTGAAATCATTCGTGTCTGGTGTGAACGCACCATCATAAATGGTATTAACCCCAGTGACGGGTAGGTTTAGGGACGGGGTTGGGGTAGGTCATTTATTTTATATATACAGTAGGGCTGTCAAATGGTTAATTCGCATCCAAAATAAAAGTTTGTGTTTACATATGTGTAGGTGCACTGTGTATAATTATTTTGTATATATATATATATATATATATATATATATATATATACATATATATATACATATATATATATATATATATACATATACATATACATATACATATACAT
>JAQIUQ010002370.1:515000-565000 GCA_030378365.1 Hybognathus amarus | reverse complement strand
AAGTGAACTAAGAAAAGTTACAGAATTTTATGTGTATTATGAAAAATTTGCACAAATACTATTTCAATATTGATGTGAAACAAAAACATGCATTACTCTAAAACTGTTAGCGAATAAATCTAAACAAGTTTTTTTTGTTAACCTGATATCTCAAAAAATTAACTTTCAGTAAGATTTTGTTTGGCCGCAGTACCAGACTCTACCACTAGATGATATTCGTATCCCATTCATTTCCAATGCAGTCATTTTTGACCATGAGGAGCAATAGAAGTGTGACTATTTTTTCAGGACCATTTAACCTGTTAGATTTATGTCCAGGATTTTTTTTTTTCTGTGTGTGTGTGTGTGTTCACATGGCAAGTGCCAAAACCTTTACCAAGTTTCGTACCATTCAGATAATATATATATATATATATATATATATATATATATATATATATATATATATATATATATATATATATATATATATATATATATATATATATATATATATATATATATATATATATATATAAAGGATTTTTTTTTCTGTCAAAAATGACCAAAGTGCACTGGCATTACTAGTTTCTATTAACCGGATAAAATACATGCTGTTGTACAAATTACTAAATATTTGTTTTATAAAAATAACTGTTACATGAATCAACTTTCGTACTATAGGAAAAAATAAGGAGTGTCCCTTATAATACTTTCCATGTAAACTACTACTTACACCACATATTCAAGGATCTGTCTTTGCTTCAGTGATGTGCCAGATACAACCCTTGATTATGGAGCTGCCCAATTGTGCTCATGACTATTTACAGTGTAACACTTCAATAAACAATAAAGTTAATAGTGAGTCACTATTGAGATGTTATATACAGTATGACCAGTCACTTTGTTTTTATCGCCAATGAAAAATAGTTCCAATTAAAGCCAAAACAGAACAATTGCATGCATGCAATATAGCCTACCTGTGTGCTTGAAACAAGTGACAGTCTGTAGGAGTCATTGAAATCATTGGTGATTCATTCTACTGGTCACTTTTTTTATTAGTGAATGAATCAGCATTTTTGAATGAATTGGCTGAATGAAGAATCCAGTGCCTCATATAAGACTCTCTTACTGATATACTACCCTTCGAAAAAGTACATTTAAAAATAATATAAAAACTAATGAGCAGACGGAATAATATGGACAAGCAGAGTACTGTAAAATAAAGTCCCGAAGCTGATACTGGTGAAATATCAGCAATTTTGGAAAATTGCTTGACCAATCAGACTTGAGGACTGGAACTAACTGAAAAGAACAAAAATGGTGCATGTAATTTATCATATTTTAAAATACACTTATACTACACTTTTAAGACTTCTAGTTTTAGCCATAACTATGTAAGCATGTTAAACGTCTGCCATATTGATGCCAGAAGCCAGTAAGCATCTTCCATGTTTGATTCCTTGAACCATCTGACCTTAGAACTCTTTCTCTTACAATAGAGTGCCGAAGTTACAACGTCACTCTGTAGGCCAAAACGCGGAAGTGAGTCTATGGAAATAGTCGCCTGAAATAAGGTATGTGGTGAACAAAGCCTCTAAATATTTTTACTTTGTGATCTATGACATAGAACACAGTTATAACCTGCTTGTGTTTTTTTAAACTTCATTGTGTCTGCTTGTGTGTTTAAAACACTTTATATAGGCTTCAAAATGTATAAATTTTGGATTAACTTGTAAATGTTATCTTGATAGACAAATCGTGAAGGGTCACAACTCTTTGTTAAACACAGATCTTATTTTTTGTGATTTTCCAAAAGTCTGTGGGGAAAATACATAGCTCTTTCGATTCAGGGAACCCATGCGCTGCTAACTTCCGAGTTGTCCTCCAGAAGTTACGTCATCACTTCGGCACTCTATAGGCTGGGCCTCGATGACTGACTGTGCCATATAGCACGCTTTATACATTTATATCTCACCATAAAAACAACTTCCTGTCTGAGCTAATCAGAGTCTATAGCCAGAGAGAATCTTGCACTAGGCAATTGACGATGATGGTTCATGAAGGAGGCATATGAGAGATACTAGATTTCTACTGTGTGTTTATGGCGACCATCTTATCTATGCCATAATGTGAGTGGTATCATGAGCTTGAGAAGGAGAGGGAAATAAAGAATATTGAGAGAAAGTAACAGCGAGAAGAATGCAGGTGTATGGCCAATGATCTTTAGGGATCAAGGAAATAGAGGACGAGAAGGTATTAAAAGAGAAGAGGGACGTCGTCTCTAGAAGGGAATAGTAATATCCTCTAGTACCCATACTGTCACTCTCAATAGCCAGCCTGCTGTAATTCCTTTAAGGGGCTCATCCCTCATTTTCTGATTAATGTCAGCAGTCGGGGCCAGTGTGAAAAATCAGTCTAATTGATGCGCAGTAATGTATTTGTCAACAGAAAGTGGTCCCATCTGGCCCTGCATGATGACTCTCACAGGCAGCTGTTTGAGGTTTGTGAAGGGCTGAATGGGAGAGCTTGGTTATTGAGATCATTAACGGTTTGTGTCCTGAATGACTTTATGGCTTCACCTAGGCGAATGATGCATGACTAAGGGGCTGTGTACACAACACCGTTTCAACTAAAACTTACGGTGTTTTGGCCGTGGTGCCTGAAAACTCAAACTTTTGAAAACGGGTTTCAAAGTGAAAGTTTTTGAAAACGGTTTCGCAAACGACAAAAACGTGAATCTCTGAAGATGATGACATGCACGTGTATTTTGTGTTAAGTTGTAGTCTTTCATTGCTATCTAATGGCCTGGCAGCAGAATATGTTTTATTCGGTTTCGCGGATCCGTGTGAAATGGGAATCACTGAGAACTCAAAGGTATAAATTTTCCATTGTCGTGTAAACATACACTAAGTAGAAAGGAAAATATACATATGCATTGTGCATGTAATTAGATTAAAGGGGTGGTTTACTGCTTTTTTTCTTTGCATGATTGTTTTTATAGAGCATCACAGTCCCGCCCATAGCCCAAGAGAGCGTTGGTGCCGGAAGTAAATTTCCCATTCATTTCTCCTATTGACATTTTGTAAAATCCATATCTAAAGAGTATTAGAGCATTTCTGAGGATAACCAGCTACGGCTGAACTCATAAGCATACAACATATCATTTTGAATGCAAAAACGAAGAGAAAATAACAAAAAAGTCAAGGGTACAAGCATGTGTACATATTTTCATTTCCGAGCAAAGAAACTACTCCTCCCATAAACCACCGCGCCTCACTAAAGTCGACTGAAGCCACCGTGAAAGAGCCTTTTGAGTGACTTTCAAAGTGCTGGCACTGGTTTACGTTCTCTGATCAAATCGAAAAATAACACCATAAAGTATATGTACATAAAAAATACATTTACAACATTAGTACATATACAAAATTCAGGTCCAAAATGTTTGTACGCATTTGTCGTAGACACAAACTAGCATAACTATAGTAACCTTGTGGCTATAAAGCCATTTGATTAAACTAAAACATTACGTCTAATATTATACATGCAAATACATTTATAATGATTAAGTCTTAGCCTACTTACAGATTGTGGCCCAACAACTGCTGCCTCTGGTTTTAAAGTTTGGAACTGCTTCATGTTTTAGTAACAGTTTCTTGTTGAATCCGGCATTGAACTCGTGGAGATTCTGGAAGCTGTCTTCCGCAAACACGCAGCACAGAGAGCTAAATTACGATCGTCATTTTCAGGAACATGATCAAACATATATTGTATCTATTGTTGACAAACTACAACATCTGTGGGAAGCCCAAAGACAGAAGACCTGACAGCTGGGTGAACATAACACACTTTTCGACGAACTGCGGAAATATGGCCATGCCCTTTTTTGCATATTCCGAGGGAGGGTTGATGCAAATGTAAGGTTTAGTGACGTCTAAAACCCGTTGTAGTCCCATACAAGTCATTTTTGTAGGCATTAAACTTCCTGATTTTTAACTTAACAGCAACATTACACACTATTTAAAATGAAAAAAGTGAAATCACAATCAACCACCCCTTAAACATAAAGGGTTGGTGGGTAGTGACATAAGCTCTGATATATTTCACTGTGACCGTTATGCAGACCATGCGAGTCTAAAATGGTGTAATTTCCTGAGCCTGTTATTCCCTTGTTTTCCTTTTAAAGGTGAGCTTTATGACAGTGTTGTAGTACCCGAGAACGGTCTCCGTCTGGTCTATTCTGACTTGCACATGTGAGCCACTCTGTGCTATCGTGTCTCTGTAGTTTGGTTTGTGTGACACTTACAAGCTTAAATCATGTAAATTATTCAGATCTCAGTCTTGACTTAGACTTGATCCTCTTCTGTCTTGGTCTTTACTAGGACTCAACCGACTTATGTTTCTGCATAAGTTCGGACTTGAATAAGCTGGTCTTGACTTCAACACTGCTTTATGGCCAAATGTAAGTTGGGAACCAGAACATTAGAGGCTTGTTTTTCACTAGAAGCTGGAACTGGAACTTGTATGCAGTGATTTGTTCCCAATTAGTTCCCACTTAGAAAATGAAACCCAAGTTTCAGCAAGCACTCTAAAGACTGTTCCTCTGGTAACTGCATCTTAAGCACATAGACATACAGATCCGTGTGAATGGGGATCGTTTTGAAAATGGTGTCGTCTGTACGCGAAGACCCAATGGAAAAACTTCTCAGTTTTAAGCATACTCGTCGCTGTCTGATGAAAACCGCGTGACGATTTTGAGATTTTTTCACGGATAGAATGTCCAGGTTCATTTCCGGTCTCGGTCTCAGGCATCTCGTCGGTCTCGTGAAGTTTCTTTGCCGGTCTCGTCTCTGAGACCCCACACCTGGTATTATAATGCGAATGTGCATCCAGATAAGTTATCCGGATAATAAAAAAAGGCATGTTAATGCAAGGTATAAATACGTTGTGATCGGATTGTGAATCGGATTCTGCCTGACCATCTGGAGGTAGTCTGGCTCGCATTGTGTTCGGATCTTTACTAGGTGTAAACGCAATCTGGTTGTTGAACCACATATGTATATTTTACTCCTCCCAAAAATGCTAAAAAAAATAAACGAGTGAGAGCGTGTTATATAGGCTATATGACACGTTATAGTCAGATATGATGGCACTACTGCGACACGCATCACCGCAGATGAGCAGCTGAGCGTCAAAAGTGAAAGTAAGTCACAGACACAATCATCTTCACAATCACACAATCATCTTCAAGTAAAGAAACGAAGTGATCTTACACGGCAGGCTGTTGCCACACTCTCTTATTGATGTATGTCTTAGATTTTGAAATTAGCTGATGATAAAATGCAGCTCATATCTGTAATAAAATGCAGCTCATTTCCGACAAAATTACGGTAGGATTGTGTAAATAAAGTATCAGTCTAGCATCGTCCATGCCAGTGTATTGATTCATTGTCTTTTTATAGTTTGCGAGAGACATTTAATAAACTGAGCGTATTTAATAAACTGAGCGTAGCCTATTCATCTGTCAATATGAAACGCGATTTGGTCATTTCTAATTAATGATCGGAAAGAATGCGTATCGACCACCGTTACTATACAATATGCACGTATGTCCATTTAAACTCGATTTTGGGTCAAATATGGATTATATCATGACACTGGCAAGAATATGGTTACATTTAAAGATGTTGTGCCAAGCATGACAACGCTACGTTCAGCTGCTTTTGAAATAACATGTTTTATTCACTTCTTGAAAAGTAACCGTTTTGGACATACGTGAGTTCCATCGGGCAGCGACGATATTGTTGTCGTGTAAACGTACCCTTAAAGACCTTGATTAGCTGGATCAGGTGTGCTGAATTAGAATTGGAGCTAAACTCTGAAGGATAGTGGCCCTTCATGAACAGGAAACCCCTAAAATAGGATAGGTCAGAAGGTACTGAAAGGTGGTCCAGACCAGAAGGTTCTGTCAATCTGAAGAACCCCAAGTGGTGCCTCAAGAATATTTCCATTTGTATAGTGACGCAACCACCTCCTCCTCTCTTTCTAAACTCTAGGCCTAGATTGGTGAATAATTAACATGCTTGTCTCTCAATACCGCTCACCCCATATCCAGACTTGACGATCTCAGCTGCAAGCCGTCCATTTATTTGCCGTGGACAGAGGTCCAGAGTCAGGCCTCCACCATCAGAGAGCACTCGCATGGGAACACGGTCCCAGGCCCCACGATGACAGCTTCCCTCTCTCGTGCCCTTTCCAGTCAGCAGGCAGACACCGAACAGCCAGCACACATTCATATTCATAGGGAAATGCTGAATGTCATGTTTACCTGTCAAGGTCGTGATTAGGATGAACTGTTATCAGGTATGTAAGTGAACCCCCCCACCAGCGCCACCACCTTCACCCTGACGTACGTCTTCGAAACGAGAGCAGTCAACAAAACCATTCAACAGAAGAGCCTTTGATTCTCTGTCTCTATTTATTCTAATGTATCTTGGCGTTACAACAGTAGCTCATAATGAATTCTGATAAATTAAAGGTTTTATTGTTCGGCTGCCATCGCTGTCTTCTGATCAACATGCCAATTACGGAGGGTAATTTTCCTGCTCTCTTTTCTCCTCTCTTAAGAGGTTTCTCCGCCAAGTGGAGGAAGTTGACACCCGCTTGACAGATTTTTTTTTAATTCTTTTTTTTCTGTTTTATCATTACAGTTACACACGCTCAGGAATTTCATTGTCTTTCACCCCTTTCTCCCTGATAGTTCTGTTGAAGAAGTAAGAGAAAAGAAAATCTGTTGACTCAATTGGGGATGTCACAGAGGAATCTTTAACCTGAATGGAAGCGTTTTGACTCCTCTTATATGAAATGACAGATGAGGATGCAGTCTGTCTTCATCGAGGTAGATGTACACAGACAAGTGCGCCTCTCCCCTAACTAGTGCACGGGTCTAAAAATAAGTAAATAAAACAAACTAACATGCTGGGGGCAGATGGGAGATGGAGGGGTGCTTTTTTCATAAACAATATATGAGGTGCTTTTTGCAAGTCAAATCCTTAAAGATTCACTGTTGGCTTTCTCTTCTCAGCATCTTTTAAAATGCACTACTGCGTGCCAAAGGAAATGGCAGGAAAACATCAGAGGGCGCAGGCAGATGTGTGTGTGTGTGTGCACGGTGTATTAATAAACAGAAAACAACGCATTAACAATATAACGGCTGACATAAAGATTGCCGCCTTCCTTGTGCGCTCAGTTCTCCCTCTCTTTCCGAAGTGGCCCTGGAGATGTTTGCCGAAGTAAATTCACTCTGTTGCATGCTCAAACTCCCATCAGCGCCCTTACATAGCCATGGTCTTATGCAACTAGCATTAGCCCGCACCCGTAGAAGCTTCCAGAATCTGTGCAAAACCTCAAGAGAATGTCCAGTAATTAGGCTCTACCATTAGCCCCCATAGGCCCCTACCAATCCACCCTTGCACGTCACTGTTAAAAGTGGAGATGAAGTTGTAACTGGCAGTTGTGCAGTGACCTGTGTGCATCAAAGCATCCTTTCTTTATTGGGTTGTCTCCTGTCCACACTAATGGCCACAGGGGGGCTGAGCCTCGACTTCACCTGACCAGCCCTCACAAAGCCAGGTCTCTAGAGCCGACAGGCGGAACGAAAATCGCGTTAACCCACCTCAAACCAAAACACGGACGCACACCCACAGAAATTGTGCATTTCTCTTGATTTTGCCCTGGGATCAGTGGTAGGTGTCAGCATGGCTCATTATTGTTTACTAGCAATTGTCATTGGGGTGATGTGTCATCACCTATATAAGGAAAACTAGAGTCTTATGCCTAAGTTAGCTCAATATCTCAATAGTGTGGTTTTGTATATGGCTAATTTGATATTCTTATTTGAACCATGATTTATTTCTTTATAATATTTTTTTTCAGTTGTAGAATTTAATTTAATTTCCTCACTTATCCTATGCAGGGTCGTGATAGTGGTTTTGTAGCATTTTAATAAAATCCAAAATAAGCATATTTTTAAATGCGTTATATATTTGAATAAAACTCAAAATAGCACTCTAACAGTAATTAAAATAGTTTTTTGGGGGGTCATAAATAGGTCATAGTTTTTTTCTTAACTTTCAGGTACCGTGATACTACTACTAAGTAACTTTGAGGTACTGTGGAGTACCATGTACTGTAAATACACACACTTACCTAAAGGATTATTAGGAACACCAAACTAATACTGTGTTTGACCCCCTTTCACCTTCAGAACTGCCTTAATTCTATGTGGCATTGATTCAACAAGGTGCTGAAAGCATTCTTTAGAAATGTATATTGATAGGATGGCCTCTTGGATCCATGTTCTCATTCTGTTTACACCAAATTCTGACTCTACCATCTGAATGTCTCAACAGAAATCGAGACTCATCAGACCAGGCAACATTTTTCCAGTCTTCAACTGTCCAATTTTGGTGAACTCTTGCAAATTGTAGCCTCTTTTTCCTATTTGTGGTGGAGATGAGTGGTACCTGGTGGGGTCTTCTGCTGTTGTAGCCCATCCACCTCAAGGTTGTGTGTGTTGTGGCTTCACAAATGCTTTGCTGCATACCTCGTGTTGTAACGAGTGGTTATTTCAGTCAAAGTTGCTCTTCTATCAGCTTGAATCAGTCGGCCCATTCTCCTCTGACCTCTAGCATCAACAAGGCATTTCTGCCCACAGGACTGCCACATACTGGATGTTTTTCCCTTTTCACACCATTCTTTGTAAACCCTAGAAATGGTTGTGTGTGAAAATCCCAGTAAACTGAGCAGATTGTGAAGATACTAGACCGGCTCGTCTGGCACCAACAACCATGCCACGCTCAAAATTGCTTAAATCACCTTTCTTTCCCATTCTGACATTCAGAAGTTCAGGATATTGTTCTTGACCAGGACCACACCCCTAAATGCATTGAAGCAATTGCCAAGTGATTGGTTCATTAGATAATTGCATCAAGAAGAAATTGAACAAGTGTTCCTGATAATCCTTTAAGTGAGTGTATACCATCAGTGTACCATAGTACTTTTTTGTAAGGGTCATATTCAGCATCCTTATCACTGACTTCTCATCATGTCAATGTCATGACGGATACATAATTTAATATCCATGTTTTTAAAAGGAATAACTGCATATTACCAGTTTAATTCCCAACATTTACCTGACTTTAGGGCATGTCTTTATGTTTTAACTCATGAGCCTTTGAAGAATGCTGGTCATGTTCCAGTCTGGACCAAATCTCTTTTCATCTTCTGGCTTTGTTAGACTTTACTTCATGTGTTCATTTGAACAGGCTTAGTCTTAAAGAGTGCGCTGCCTTGGTCAGTCCACAACAGTGACACACACACGCGCACACACTAATGTCCCTTTAATAGTGGAAATGTAGGCCACTGAAACTGGCAGAGTGATCACCCTTAGGCCTGGAAGAGCAAGGAATTGAAGATGAATTAAAAGTACATTAGCCATCATCATGGCCCAGACCCATTGACATGTTATATTTTTTTCTTTCTCTCTGGATTTAGAAGGCCTCTTCTCATTTACTTAGGCTGCCCTATGCCAGAAGGTATAGCTGCTCATTTCCAGTGCCCCCGACAATGCTTCCACTTAAACACACATACACACACACACCATCGATCTCTCGCGCATTATTTGCTGGGTGACGAGCGTTCTCCCTTTGGAGCACAGCAGGTGGAAGCTGCAGCCCCTCGGCCAAGTTGTTTTTTCTTTTTATTTAATGCATCTCAACTTCCATGTCATATTTTCCTCTCTTTAATTGATACACAGACCAGCACTGTTGCCCAGTACAGCATTATAAGGCTTCTCCTCCAAACAGACCCTTATCCTCCTCTAATAGGCGTCTCTCTCCTCTGAGGCCCTCAGCTGTGTCTGGCCAATGCTAGCGCTTTGCACAGAGGCATCTCTGCGTAGCCCATTAGTTCTCTCTCTCCCCCAGTCCGGGCCCTACATCACTACCCATGTGTGCCTCGGCCATATTAGGAGGGATGCTGCCACGGTAAACATTCTTCATCTTGCAGGATTTCTGTTTTCTGTGGTGTGTATGATGAAGAGATACTGCCTTCGGTGCAGTTTCTCTGCTCGCTGTAGCCCTGGGAGGTATCAAATGCTGTAGGGCTTATTTAAACTGTTTGTCACCTCTATACTTTGCATTGGTAATCAACTGGGATTTAACTAGGTTTTGTTTAGATGTATATGTTGTTGTTGCACATTGTCAGTTAGGAATGGGAGGGAAACGTTCTGTCTTCTGGCGAAACAACCACACAAAAAGCACATTCCTGGCAGCTATGTTCTGTTTTAAGTCATCAGGGTAAAGCACTGGAGCTACTGAACCCGTTTTAACAGTCAAAGGCAAGTCTGTCAGTGTTATGGAAGAAATATAGGAGCAGAAATCCAACAGATTGACCCTTTTTATATTGCACATTTCACATAGTAAACAACACTTTCGAAAACAGACTTGATGCTGGGTTATTTTTTATATGATTACTTGTACTAAAAAATATTCTAGAACAGTAAATCTCAAACTTTTTTAACTTCGAAGTCTCTATGGTCAGTCAATATAAGGCCTCCAGAGTTTTTGTCTTGTACTTATGCAGAAATGATGACAGGTGTTTATGTTGGTCATTAATATTAAAGGAGTAGTTCACTTTTAAAACAACTTTTGCTGATAATTTACTCACCCCCATGTCATCCAAGATGTCCATGTCATTCTTTCTTCAGTCGAAAAGAAAGGTTTTTGATGAAAAAAATCCAGGATTTTTCTCCATATAATGCACACGAATGCATGAACAGTTTCCATGCAAACTGTTCAAAGGGCTTTGAAACGATTTCAGGTGATGAATTAGGGTCTTATTATCAAACGAAACGAATTCGCCCATTAAAAAAAAAGTTTTATAAGCTCAAATGGTCGCCTAGCTCTGTTCTGTGATTCACGTTCGTGACTCTCCTGTTCGAACTCGTTCATCAAAATGAACAAATCTTTTTTCGTGTCATTTGGTTCATTCAACGAACAAAATCAATGAGTTGACTCGGGAAAATATTTGTTAATTTTCATGAACGAGTTCGAATAGGAGAGTCACGAGATGCGCATCACACCCTAACCCTAACAGAGCAAGGCGAGCATTTGAGCTTATAAAAACGTAAACTTTTTTTTTTTTTTTTAAATGAGCGATCGTTCTCTAGATAAGACCCTTATTCATCGTCTGAAATCGTTTAAAGCCCTTTGAACAGTTTGCACTGAAACTGTCTTTGGACCTTGAACCGTTTGGTTCCCACTGAAGTGCATTATATGGAGAAAACTCCTGGAATGTTTTCATCAAAAACCTTAATTTCTCTTCCACTGAAGAAAGAATGACATGGATATCTTGAATGACACGGGTGAGTAAATTATCAGCCAACGTTTTTTTTAAAAGTGAACTACTCCTTTAAGTGTAATTTATCCAAGGGTCTTTTAAATTTAATGTTGACACATTAATCTTAAAAATATGTAAATTAATTTTGTGTAAAAGTTCTTCGAATAGAAAATGTGTTTCTTCAGAAATCTTCATAACTTGCTTGAAGCTCTGCTCAACTAGCAGATATAATTTTTAAACAAAACATGAGTAAAGAAAGTGTCTGAAAAATAAAAAAAAATAGAAACGAGGTTCCTGATTTGTTAGTTTTTGTGTTACACTATGAACTGTAAAAAAATTAAATGATCAATAAGTTATTACAACATATGATTTTAAATTGCTTTTTTATGTTTGTTTATTCAACTCAATTTCTTCAAGTCAGTTTAATGTAATTTAAGTTGATTGTACTTAAAAATTTAAGGCAGCAACTTTTACAGTGTACACACTTTTACATTTGAATTGTTGAGTTGTTATTCACAGTTTATTTGTACAGCCCTTCTAAAAAGAGCAAACCAGTGAAAAAGACAGGTCACACCTGACGCAGGGAGGTCGAAAAAACAGCGCACCTTTTCGAATCCTTACCCGTGCGTACATACATAGATTGGCAAAGCAGTTTGTTCTACCAAATTTAACAATGATATATCATTATCACAACTTTCAAGGGAGATCTATAAAATCAATGGCTCCACAAGTTGAGCAGGATTAGTATTACTTACATGCTGAGAGGGTGTTAAAGCTCTCGGGTATGGATCGGAGTGGCGGCTCGGATCAATGGCATTTGTGGACACTAAGCTCAATAACAAGTCCTTCCAAGAACTGGAAGAGGAAGAAGAAAGAAAAAGATGTGAAAAGCAAATTTGCCAGGAGAGGAGCTAATATCCTGTATGCGCTTGGCTGAACATGAGCAAAGGAAAGAGAGAAGCAGGAAGAGAGAGAAATGGAGGCAGTGAAGAGGGAGAGAGAGAGCCAAGGGGTGCGTGTATGGATTCCTTTTCCTTTTAATTGTATCAGATAGAGATCTAGGTGGCGTTATTGATAACATGCCTTCATGGGTATTGGCAGATGGACAAAACAAATTCATTGAACCATCAGTGTGAATCAGACTTTCCGTGCCGCCCCTCAATACTAAGTGAATGGTGACGGATCTGTCGTGTGAGATGTGTATATATACAGTGCACGCCGAGACAAGTGAAATGTGCACGCTCAAACTGAAGGTAATCGTTGACGAAATTCAGACGGACAGATGTTCCACATGCCAAGTTCCTCTCCGTCTGTAAGGGGATGTGCAGATGCTGTAATTGGATCTGCAAAAGTCAAATATCCTGTTTGGTGCTGAAGTCCTGACAACATGACAAAGGATGGCGTGTTTAGATAATGGAGATGTTTGCCCATAGGGATAGCATTAATCATGAGAAGAATGACCAGTAGCCGCCTCAAATCTGAGCAAGATGAAACCAGTTTAGTAGCACTGGTACATCTAACACAGTCTCATCCCAAGAAGTCATATAACTGACGTCTTGGGACGACTTTTGACCATACGGAAATATCCGCCTTTTCAGGGCCCCTAAACGTCGGTCATATGACGATCCTGGGACGTCATACAACTGACGCTTTACCTTTAACGTCAGTTAGGTGACGGGGTAGGTTTAGGTCTGGGTAGAGTTAGGATCCGATAACGTCATCTAACCGACGTTTAAGGGTGCCCTGAAAGGCGGATATTGACGTATGGTCGAAAGACGTCCCAAGACGTCAGTTATATGACGTCTTGCGGTGAGACTGCGCTGGTGCATCATATGCTACTGCAAGAAAGGTTCAGTTTTGGACGGTTAAAGTCCTTTTGAGGAGTCGTTTTCTAGAATTGTGCACCCAGAGTCCAGACATCAATATATAATTTGAAAGTTCTTTCAATGAACAATATTAGCCTGAGAGGTGAACATGGTGCATTTGTAAAATTCAACGTTGGAGCAAAGGCATTAGTTTGTTATACAGTATATAGTTTTTTAATAGTCTCTTATGCTGGGTTCAGTATTGACTATATCAGCCTGTTTTTGCAGACTGATCTCATAGAATGGCGTATGTATGACACGCCAATTCGTATTTGCATTTTTGGCGTGCTATCAACACGCATAATCTTTTTTCAGCGTGATTATGAATGCAGTTGACTTAACGTTACATTACTGTATATATAAATATATGACCTACCCCCGTCCCTCAACCTACCCGTCACTGGGGTTAATGCCATTTATCTTCCCCTAATATCCTAGGAAAAAAAAATATCGATTTCCAGTTGTAGAGCTACATTTCGCCTCATTTCGTTCAGTCATTTAACGGCGTGTACATCCACGCGGAATCACTCAGACATTTAACGGCGTAGACATACACGCCTACACGCGCATAGCTCAAAATATGTATAGAGATAACGCCCAGGGCCTGAAGTTAACTTTTTCGGCCACCGGCCACTGTGGCAGGTAGATTTAAAAATTCACCTGCCACAGAGACTTTTACCCAGCCATTTTTTTTGCCTCAAAGGTAAAAAAAACAAACAAACAAAAAAAACGGGAATTTCACAGTATTGTTCTTTAACTTGTAAGAATACACATTTAAGTGCTGTCAAGTAATAATAACTCTAAGAACATACTTTTTGAAAAGCTTATCAATCAAATTCATTAATTTTGACACACACAAACACAACAGTATAGGCTATGTAGTATATACTAAACAGGAAGACCTACCGCAGCTCGTATGTAACTTAAACAAATCACACGCGGCTGTGTTGATGGCTGATTTAGTCACGTCGACAGGTTTTAACAGCTTTTAGTTACAGGCCCGTTAACTATGAACTAAATTAATATTGTTATTGCTGGTAGAGTTACCGCAAACCGGACATTCTCTCACCGGTTCCCAACCCAACTCCCAACATGCACAGTTGCACACATCTGTGCAACTGTCACTGTACTGTAGCCTACATCAGCGTTACATTATCTCATTTCATCTCACCAACAGTTTAATACTCGCTCATCCAAACGATCGCATGAACGTTACGAGACAACAGTCGCTGTCATAAATCATCCGCTCACGAACCTTGCCATTGCCGCCAATTGTCCACTTTGTATTAAAATGTCTTCTTTTACTTTTCTTTTTCTCATCCTCATCTTTTTGTTGGTTGTTTGTTTCAGCTGGCCTCTTTACCCCAGTAATGTGACGCCACATTTTAGCTAAAGTCTAATGCAATTGCGGACTTCGTTGAAATGTAAAAATCCTAATGCATCACTCAATTCTCATTGGCTACCTGCCAATGTGGCAGGTAGATTGACAGTGTTACCCGCCAATAGCAAAATTCACCCGCATTTGGCAGGTGGTCGGGTGTTAATTTCAGGCCTGATAACGCCACTTGACTTGAAAGTGGCGTATACGTTTACGCAAAAGTCATGATGTCATGTTGGTTTTTGGCACAATCCATTTGACGAGTGTTGTGGTGATTCGTAAACGTCAATGGGCGACGAGACGCAAGAAGCTGTCGATTCCATCTCGTATAGTGTGTCATAGTGGATGTCAAGATGTCCCGACAGAAAGACTGGCATGTTTATTTTTTTAACCCGTCCTCCATGATCGAATTCCGTCACATCTGCAAAGTTGACCAATAGGAGCACAGGAGCTATTCCGTACACAAACATTGCAAAACGAAAGAAAGACGATGTTATTGTTGCTGCTAGGTGGAATTATGCAATGGAGGCAAGGTTCGTGGAAACAACGTTTGCTCAAGGGACTTTAACGACTGAGTGTAAAAAGATAAATGTTGGCGAACAACAGCGGAGGCACTTCAGCAACCCAGTGAGTGCTGGAATTAGCATTAAGCTAACACGCCACTTCGGTTTGCTAAGCTCTTGTCTCTGGAAGTCAGTTACAATTTCCGTCTTCTTGATGACATCACGCATCTTGTTAAAGCTACACTGTGTGATTTTTACCCCCATCTAGCGGTGAAAAGGTATATATCTGCAGGTAAATATCTGCAAGTACTGTAAACATTTTTCCCAAAATAAATCATACAAATCACAGCTCAACACACAAATCACAATACTCATCAAACAACTGCATTTAGGCTCCTACAATGACCATCCAGTGAATATTAGTTTCTGTTCCTCTCAATTCCGATTTCAACTCCTGTGGTGGCCAATGTAGTCCAAGATTAACATGGCTTCCAGTGCAACCTTGTCCATGAGTGTTAACTCAAACGTAAACGCGAAAGGCAAAGCTCTGAATTAACGGGTATGTCCCTCTTTGGCTAATGTACTTTCAAGATGGAAGGCAACATGGCGACCAACATTAGAACCCCTTACCCGTATGTATTTTCAATGGCATTATACACTCACTAGAATACTTTATTACTTGAACGAAGTAAATATACATTAATGAGCACATATATTTTTGAAAGAACTAAGTGTTTTTAGCTAAGAATAAACTAAAAGAGTTACACAGTGTAGCTTTAAAGACAGCAAGCGATAATTGGTCGGGAAGCAAAATGTAGTTTGATATGTTGCATTTAAGAGTCAAAATTCATAACAGACAAAAATAATGTGTAGTCTGACTCTGAACCTGGCATTATTAATATCACCAAGGTTGCATTTAATTGAACAAAAATACATAAAACAATACTGTAAAAAACAGTTATACTGCAAAATATTGCCATTTAAAATGACATTTTGCCAGACTTCAGTCACATGATCCTTCAGAAATCATTCTAATAGGCTCATTTGGTGCTAAAGAAACATTTATCTTTTGATCAATTTAAAGGAGTAGTTCACTCTTAAAAAAACATTTGCTGATAATTTACTCACCCCCATGTCATCCAAGATGTCCATGTCTTTCTTTCTTCAGTCGAAAAGAAATTAAGGTTTTTGATGAAAACATTCCAGGATTTTTCTCTATACAATGGACTTCAATGGAAACCAAACGGTTCAAGGTCCAAAAGACAGTTTCAGTGCAAACTGTTCAAAGGGCTTTAAACGATTCCAGACGATGAATAAGGGTCTTATCGAGCGAAAACGATCGCTCATTAAAAAAAAAAGAAAAGTTTAAGTTTTATAAGCTCAAATGGTCGCAACAAATTAACAAATCTTTTCTGAGTCATTTGGTTCATTCAATGAACGAAACGAACGAATTCGACGATTCGTGCATTCGTTTCAGAGCTGATGGCAGAATCCAAATCAGAGGAATTGTGTTTTACATGTACCCTAATAACTTAATGTTTTGAGACCATTAAGTGAAGAGAACGTCCTTTTGTAAAAGCACAAGACGGTGAAGACAGAAAATAAATGAATCGCAGCATTTCTTAGATCATTCTAATATTTGATATTTGCTAACACTGACTACAATGAAGAACTTGAATTAGATTAATAAGAGAACTTGACAAGGGCAGATAAACTGTTTTCACAAAATACCGCCGAGATGAGATTTCACCATTCTGAAGATAATTTGCTCTATTAATTATGAGTTTTACATTTGTAAAGCCCCAGATAAATCACCGGCTCTAAAGCACGAGTGGCTCCGATTTGCATATAAAATGCATTTCTCCATCTGTCGAGTCACTCTCGAGTAAGAAGCTGTTCTTTTTCTCTCTTTTTCCTTTTTTGTTGGGGACGGTCTGTTTGCTCTTTGATTACACATTCAGAACACTGACCAGGCAGCTTGTCCAAACAGCGCGAACTGGAGAGCGGCTAGTGAAGTGTAGTCAAACATCTCCTTCCCTGAAGAACAACGCCACAGACATCACTGCGGTGGGGTTCCTCTGAACACGAAAGTGAGAGACGCTGGGGGAAAAGTGAAAGACGGAAGAAGAGAGGGCCCATAACTGCCTCAAATGGGGCCGGTCCTTGCACCCATGTTTTGATGAAGATGAGAGATGGAGTGAGCAAAAAGAAAAGGTGGCGTGAATTAAACAGCCTAATGAGTTTGGGGGTCTTTTGTCAGCGCAGAGGGTTCTTAAAGGAGGCTGCAAAATCTTCTCTTTCAATACTGTCAAAGAAGTTTCTTGCAGAGTAGTTATCACAGCATGTCAAATTGCTCTAGCTCGAGAAATAATTTGGATTTTTTTTCCCCCTCACAGAGTGCTCCGAAACAAAAGGCACCCCTCTGGTCTAATTTGCCTTGGTCAGGTCCCTCCGGGTGGGGGGTCCGCATGGACAGAGAGAGCCCTGTCTCCTCGCAGGAGGATTAGAGGGCCGGGAGGGGGCGAGGTGAGGAAGGGGTGTCACAGTCCCCTTGCAATTTCACCCAAAATGCTGCAATTGTCTCTGAGCTTCGAACAGGGCAGAGCAACAACGCTCATTTTCCTCCTCCATTCATTATCTCTCCTGTATTTACTTATCTTTGTCTCAAAATGGTAAAAAATCCAAGTGTTTAAAGGGCCTCTTTCATGTGGAGAAAGGTTTTTAACGGCGAATTTCACTCTAACACGGCTGTGTTAAAGCCAAGGGAGCGCTTTGCTCCGAAGACAGTGTGAATAGCAAATGAGTACTTTCTACTTCTCTTTGGTATTATGTACTGAATTAGATCCTTGATTTCTTCAAATTACATTTCCCAAGGGCCCCCGTATAATGTGCTCCTTTTGGGCTGCGATGTACAATTTTATGGTGTCAAATTAGCACAAAGAAAATTACACCATTCTTCCTGGAGAAGGTGCCTTACTTGGGGTTTTTTTACCTCATGTGCCACATCTTTTAATGATTTATATAGTTCTTTGAAAATAATTCCCTCATTCAAGCATCCTTGGCTCAAGAGCATTTGGCAGGAGCTTATAAAAGTGAGTTAGCTGCACTGGATTTACATGCTAATAAACGCAGGCCAGGGGAAAAATATATCCTTTTCTGTTTACAATAAAAGAAACTTAACCCCTTACCTGTCACCCCCTTTTTGATAATTTACATTAAAATGCCTTATACAAACTTAAATGGTTGTAATTTAAAGAATGCTTGGAATATATACACAAGATATTTGGTCTTGTTTTAAAGAAAACAATCAGCAGATTGTTCAGCACAAAGTTATGGAAGTTTTAATTTACAGTAAATCATATTAGTAAATACAGTAAATATAAAATAAATATTTTACAAAATATTTTACAATAAAATTACTATAAAATGAAAGCTATATGTCGTGTTCCAAATTTAAAGTTGATATCACAAATTTTAAAGTTCCCATGAGATTTTGTTTAGGTGTTGTACCAAAAATAGCCACCGGGTGCCATTTAATTCCATTGAATTTAATTGTATGCATTCTGCCATAACAAATTAATACATTTCTATCCAAATATCACTTCTGTCACTAAATATGGAACCTTTGAGACTCAGACCTTTCTGACAATATGTGTTTTGTCAAGATTAGAAAAGGTTTTGATAATAAATTATGAAAGATGATGCCCAAAAGGAGAAGGGCCTAATACAAAAATACCGTTTCTATGGTAACGCAACGTCCAATTTCAAAACGGTTTTGACAGGATGAATTCTGAGTTGTAAGCTTTCAAATGAGACCTAATTTATGATAACTACTAAAATATGTTGATATAATAAAAAAGGCGATAAAAATAATATTAAATTTTAGAGGATAATATATACATATTATAATTTTTAGAGAATAATATACTATAATTTTTTTTTATTGAAAAATATTTGTTTTATTATTAACTTTTAGCATAAAAACAGAATTTGCAATGATTAAAAGTCGATCAATTGGCTTTTTGTGACAAAGGTCTGTTGTGAGGCAGATTTTTTAGAGGTGCACTCTTGTCAAAAATTTATCGGTTACTCTTCCTACATAATTTGTAGCAAAAAACAGCAGTCAAATATCTATTTAGGAGTCTTAGACCTTTCCAACGATACAGTTTGTCATAATTAGATTAGGATTTAATAGTAATAAATCAAAGTAAAGTTAGGCGTCCCGTATACAGGACGGTGACAGTTAAGGGGTTAATTGACGTTGTCATTCCAAATAAACGTCAGAGCCCCAATGTTCTATTGGAGCCGGCACAGGGCTTTTTTAACAAATGATTTCCAAGAATTATTCATGCTAGCGAGATTAAAAGCATGGTTGAGATGTGGAGACAATACTTTTACAAACCTTTTTTTTCCCTGGGAAAAACAAACCGAAAAAGAGTTACACACTCTTTGAAGTGCCGCTAAAAGTTCTGACGAATTTCAGCATGCTAGCGTAGCATCAATATCGCGCAGGTGCCAAAGGACGCGCACACGTGACGTATACTTTCTAAATTGCAAAATCCCAAGTGAACCATGTCTTCGACAGGTGCCGTGCGTTTGTCTAGCTCTCTTCATCGAAGGTGTTTATGACAAAAATTTGAATATGTCCAGTTTAAAGGTCCCTTTCCTTTTCCTGATTCCCATTTACACGCGAAGCCAAGTGAAATGGATTCTGTCTCTTATCTTTTCAAAGCCAGATGATTCTGTTTTTGCTTCATTATTGTATTTATGCTGAAACGTGTAGGCTGTTCCACTACAGCCGTGGAGGTCTGAATCTTCAAAGACGGACCTTGAAAATTCGAACGGTGGATGGAGCTCGGGCTCAGCATGAACGATGTTTCATTCTACAAAGAGCGAACGTAATAGCAATACACCTTCCTGTGAGAAACTGAAGGCCAAAAGAGCAATGAGTTAAAAGAGTACAATTTAAAACATTTCTATCTCCAATAACAAATGTGCTGCACAAACTAAAATGCCCACGTTCTGCTCCTTTATTGTTTGGTCTTGAAGACAATGGGGCTCGTGAAGCTGAGCATTTGTGTCGGCGCCGCTTCTATTAGTGGGAAAAAACAAACAAACTGGATGTTCTTGATGGGGAAAGAAGGAAAAAAACAGATGTTCTTACAATTTTAGCCCCGCATCACTGTGAAAGGGAATTATTTTATTGTGAGAGCTTTAAAAACCCTTGGCAAATTCGAACTCTACAAAACATTTTCGTGGACAATTACATTTCTTCCCCATCCAACTTAATTACTGCTATTCCTGTAGTAATATGTGGCTGATTTGAGAGACATAATTAGGTGGGATATGAGGCAGACCTCTGGGGTCCCCAGACCTTGTGGATCAGAGAGAAAGAGATATAGAAAAATAGATAGATAGATGGAGAACGAGCAAGAGAGATAGAGAGATGCCATATTCTCAAATTATTCTGGGGGCGAGAGCTCCCAGGAAGCTTATTCAGCTAAGGCCTGGTAATTAAATTATAATTTAACCTGCTGACTCTAGAGCAGAAGGCCCCGGCTGGGATGGGGGTGGGAGATCACTGACAGGATTTATACTTAATGAAATAATAAAGCAACAGCGGCAGCAAGACTGCTCACACGCTCTGTGTTTACGTTTGTGTGTGCATAAAAGTTTGTGTGTTTGTTTTAGCTATAACTGCAGGTGCCTATTTTTTCCCCTCTATTGTTCTGTTCTCGCCTGCCGGTAGATATCACGTTCCCTCCTTCCCTCTTCCTCAGGTGAGATTAAGGGAAACGACATTAGGAGAAGTGTGAGGGAAAGAGATCTCAGCACAGCGCCATTTCAAGGCAGCGCCTCTTGTCCACGGCAGAGACTGGTAAGATGGACTCCCTCCTCAGTGTTAGCGCTCACTAACTCAGCCTCTGGCTCATTAACCCCCCACACACACACACACACACACACACACACACATGCACCCCACCCTGGCCCAGCGCTGGTGTGCCTGACAGGACAGCTCTAGTTAGCTGTCCCTCATGAGCGCAGGAGAGAAAGTGGCGAATGACTGGAGCGCAAATGACAGGTGCAGTTAAAATGGTGAGGTGCAGAAAGGCTGCAGGACAGAGAGGCTGGAGTTTCAGTTTGTTTCTCTTCCATTTCTCTTCTTTTCTCTGACAGGAATTAAAGAAACAGTGAAAGAAAATGGAGGTTTCTTTTTTCTTCACAAAAGTCATTTTTCCAAGTAACACCGTAGTGATGGGATAAGATGGAAATGCCATGGTACTGTATAATTACCATATTCAAAAACAATGCAGTGCGGTCCAAATCTTGAGACATTTGAAAATATTTTTTTTCATCATTTTTTAAACATAAATAAATGTAAAAAAAATATTAAAAAATAAATATTAAAAAAAATTAAATTTTTTCTTAGATATCATAAATTGTTTGTCAAATCAACTTAAATAATTTATCTAGTTCAGATAACATAATATTTTGAGTTTCTGATGATTTAAATCAATCTCCTTCATTGTATTAACTCAATTTTTCCATTTTAATGAACTTAAAATTTTAAGGCAGCCAGGTTACTTAATTTTTTAAGTTATAAACCAAACAATATTTGTTTACAGCGTAGGTATATTCATCTCTTATTCTGAATGTCATGTGAAGTGTTAAACAGTATGAACTGACGATGATAGCTATGGATGTTTAAGGTTAATTAAATTTTAATGTGTGAATGTTAGTGAGAAGAAGAAAAAAATAGATAAAGCACATGTTGATACTAGGGCTGTGCAAAGATTAATTGTGATTAATTGTTAAATCCAAAATAAAAGTTTGTGTTTACATAATATATTTGTGTGTGCTGTGTATAATTATTTTGCACAAATGCATATCTAAAATTAAGAAAATGTGTTATTCATATATAGAATATTTATATTTAATTGTAATATAGATTTTATACTGTATATATATATATATATATATATATATATATATATGTATATATATATATATATACCGTATTTACGTGCAAATAATTCTTAAATATATACATGCATGCATATATATTTATATATACAAAATAATTATACACAGCACACACACATGTATTATGTAAACAAACTTTTATTTTGGATGTGATTAATCACGATTAAATCTTTGCACAGCCCTAGTTAGTATGCTAAATATAATTTCATTTAAGAAGAGGCGAATTTCAGTACTAGCATTGGCACACTTATAGCGTGAGCAACATACAGCGTAATATTAGCAATAAAATTCAAGAATGTGGGAGCAAAATCGTTCTCATCCTTAAACGTGTCAATATAACACGCAGAACCCAAGGCATCATACAGGTGACTGGCATCCTTTAGCGTCAATATGAGACGCAGACCCTACCTTTTATGGAGAACCAGCTTCTAGAAGAGAGTTTAATGCAGGCTATGCACAAAAGCTTCTCCTGATAGACGTCAGTCATTCCCATTTTGTTCGGTAGATCTGTTGTTTATGGATCACAACTTGTAAGTATGTCTTAGTTTTTGTAGTTGTGTTTTCTATTAACAGTCCTAATTATAAGTTTTATGTAGTTGCTATGATATAAACGTTGGACAAAGCCTTGCCTCCGCTAGCCTGCTAACTAACGTTACAGTATAAATGTAGTGTTTACTGTAGCTTTTGTAAGACTGTCCCCGCCCCTTAGGAAAATAAGCCATTTTGTGATCTCATTATTGTTTGTATTACCATAGTTTTCCGACAAATATGATTAAATGGTGGATAACATCGTATCTATAAGAAAAAGAAAAAACTTACCACTCTGAAACGTCCGTGTCTTGCAAAGTCCGTGAATGAAATCCATTCGGCACAATCCTCTTGTTCGTTAACATAGTCAGGGTCTGAATCAGCCTTGAATTGGTTTGTAATTGATACCATCCTCAATATTTGCTTGAGTAGAGCTTGCGATCTTGTGAAAAGACGGGACATTTCCCGAACACGCGCTAAGCAGTGCCAATCACAACACACTGGGCCAGCTAACCAATCACAGTGCATGTCGTATTTCGGAAGGAGGGGCATAATCAAAAACTGCATTCAATCAGACTGGGAAGAGAGCAGCTGTAATGATGTAAAATATGTGAAAAATAATGTTTTTTTAACAATCAAGCATGAAAACATTTTCTAGTACACCCCAAAAACAAAATCAAGACTTCGTAAAAGGGCATAATAGGACCCCTTTAAAAAACTACAAACATGGCGGATGTCTGATGGCGAAGTAGAATGGTTTGGGCCCTGTTAACATCAGAACGCTCGTGGTGAAGCGTAAAACGCGCTTCCGCGTAAAGGGTAAAAACACAAAAGTCTGCTACGCAGGTGCGTGGACGTGGTGTTGTTGTCTGGCAGTGCTCCACATCGTCACCTAGCCGCTGGAGTGCATATCTACATTGAATATCACACACTTTTGCTTGCACCATATGCACGCTGGATTTCCCACCCAAAACGCTTGTCTAAACGCAGAATAGAAAGTGATACACGAACGCCACTTTTGCGTTTTTTCTTCAGAATCGTTTCCGTGTAAACAAAGCCTTTAGATAAAGGGGTTTGAGTGATTTATTTATCAGTATAAAACCTGACAAAAAGATATATCAATGTGACGTGCCGCCTACTGGCGATTTAGTTTTGCACGTACAATTTAATCGTTTCATATTTTCTCCAGTCAAGTATTTTATCTTTAAAGTATGATTCTCTTATTTACAGTATGTAATTGTAATTGCAGTGTTAATGCATGTATGCCACCTCTTAGCTACAGTACATTAAACCATGTGATCAATGCAAAGATTTGTTTTGTCTGATACTGATTTCATCTTATTAGCAGCTCTATTGCGTCTTAATATCCTTATTTGAATTTATTGATTAAATGTAAGAATTTGACATAAAAGATGATTTAATAAGGTCAGCAAAGGTGTAAAATGTCCCTGGAAAATCAATTTAAGGGGGCAATTATCGCCTCTTAATGGAAAAGTAAATTTTTGTCACTGATGTACTCCCAACACAAATGGCTGAAGTAGACCGCATTTTTACAAATTTATGTGAATTGTATTGCTTTTGCAAATAATATTTTTTGCACTGTTTGCTTCCAAGTATCCGACTGTTGTAGAGAACAAAGCCGCAGTGTCCATACAATTGCTGTGTGAATGTTTTCATGTTTTGCTGGCCCTTTGCTCAGCTGTGATGTTTTGATTTCATCTCTCTCTCTCTCTCTCTCTCTCTCTCTCTCTCTCTCTCTCTCTCTCTCTCTCTCTCTCTCTCTCTCTCTCTCTCTCTCTCTCTCTCTCTCTCTCTCTCTCTCTCTCTCTCTCTCTCTCTCTCTCTCTCTCTCTCTCTCTCTCTCTCTCTCTCTCTCTCTCTCTCTCTCTCTCTCTCTCTCTCCCCCCCTCTCTCTCTCTCTCTCTCTCTCTCTCTCTCTCGCAGCTGATTTGCATCTTTCAGCTCACCTCCTCACCCAATCTCTCCTCCACTTTTTTATCTGTGTCTGCCCACCACCTTCAGTCCAGCCTCATGTATAAAGTAATCAGATTTTCCCAGCAGCTCTTGGCAGAGAAAGAGATGGATATGAGAGAAAGGATGGATGGGAATGGGGAGAGATGGACAGTTGGACTCTAATAGATCAATTTATGCTGCTCTAAGAGAGGGATGGGTTGGGACAAGTTCTTTCTTTCTTTCTTGGTTTCTTTCTTTTTCTTTCTTCTGTTGCTTTTTTCCGCTCGTCCATCTCTTTTCTAAAATGTTCTTTGTCTTTTTCTCAGTCTGTCTTTAGTGAGAGTTTGTTGGCATGTTTTCCCTCAACAGACTGTCTTTAAGCTCGGCACACAGCGTCTATTTCATTTTGTGCGATTTCATATGTGCAAATAAACAGCATGCACGAATGTGTAGGGTGAGACGTGCTATGGCTGCAATGCACACACACACAAATGCACTTTTGCGTGTTGATGCTGCCATTATTCTAAAGTTCCCTCAAACGCACTGGAATATTTTTCTCTTGAGAAGGTGAAGCGCACCATTATCATTCACGCCACCCCCAGCGTTCATTATCCAGGCAGCCTTCAATGCCGGGCCTATCTGATGATTATTAAAAGGATTATCAATGGCAGAGTTATAATTAGCAGTAATGGAAGGCGAGCAGTTGCCTCCGCCATATAGTAATTATTGATGCAGATCAGAGGGATTAAACTTCATAATGTAGAGATTGCTCTGAGGCAAAGTGACGTGGTGCTTTCTGATCTTTTGGAATTTGCTGAGTTTCTCTGAGAAATATAGCAGAGAATTGCAAAGCCTCTCTTTGTCTTTATCTCCACTTGACTATTTGAGCTTGTGAGATTTCGGCAGTCAGACAGCTTGTCTTCAGGCCAGCGACAAGCACGGCGAAACCACTCACCGCCGGGCCCTTTCTCATCAGAGAGAATACTTGAATGGCAAATTACTTTACACTCAAATACGTTCTGCCAGGCCTATCGGCTGTGCAAGAGAGGACGGTTTCACAGCATTGCCAGTTCCTGACCAGATTAGTGAAAAAAGCAAAGGTTTTTTGTTGTTGTTGTCGCTTTTGCTTCTTTTTTGGCTCTTATATCACCAATTGGCCATATCACCAATTCACACTGCTCTAATAAACCTGGAATTTCACAATCAAGTCATTCTTTTTGCTGCAGTGCCACCATTCAGAAATCAAGCATTCAAAGAGTGCGTGACATTGTTGAGATCTCTTGAAGTCATTTTTGAGTCTTTGAGTGAGGCATGAGTCTTTTTCTCAAAAGAAAAATGTGACAGATAAAGATGAAGTGTGTAATTTTTCACACCAATGCATGAGACAAAATACCTGGTTATGGCATATTTTAAATATATTTCTTTTTCAAGGTAAATCTTTTTTGTTTGTTTGTTTATCATGAATTATTAGTTCGCACATAACATAAAATGTCACGTTTTGGGGGTTTCACATCACATGATTTTAATATGGTGGACAATATTTTCAAATAAACACAAATAAGCAGTGCAAAAACGTTGTGGTCAATGTTTATGGTTCGATATCGCAATCATTTTAAATGTTATGCTTCCCATTTGTTTGATGTTAAATACAGTAAAATCAAAAATATATTTAATATTATATTGTTATAATATATTTAATATTAAATATTTAATATATATTAATATTATATTTGTATAATATATTTAATATTAAATATTTAATATATTTAATATTATATTTTTATATTTAAATATAATTTCAAGTATGATTTTTTACTTTGATACACCGCTGTATTTTCAGCATCATTAATCCAGTCTTCTAGTGTCACGATCCTTCAGATAATCATATTAATAAGCTGATTTACTGCTCAAAAAACATTTCTTATTAATATTAATGCTGAAAACAGCTGTTCTGCAGAAACCTTAATCATTAATTTAAGGATTAAAAATTGTGTTTTCAAGTCATTTTAATGTATTCTTATAACAAATTAATAGAAAGGACACATACAAATGGTGGCCATAAAGGGATGGACATGGCCAGAAACAGTGCTCAGGTAGGCTGTGGCATTTATAAACGATGCGTAATTGGCACTAAGGGGCCTACAGTGTGCCAAAAAAACATCCCTCACACCATTACACCACCACCACCAGCCTGCACAGTGGTAACAAGGCATGATGAATCCATGTTCTCATCCTGTTTACACCAAATTCTCACCAGGCAACACTTTTCCAATCTTCAGCTGTCCACTCATTGACAGTTTTAAAGGGAGTAAAACTCTAAGCAGTTTAATCATAGTTGACTCTGTGTCTTAAGCTGGGATAGGAAAAGCATCCAAAAAAATGACACAAAAGACTGTCTCAGAGAAACAACTGAGATATTAAAGAGTCTCTGTCACTCCATAAGCTCACAGTAGCTCGCGCTCAACAATATTGTCCTCTCCTCATGTGGTCTTTTGACTGACAGGATGAGTATTTGTAGATTTGGGTCAGTGGTCAAGCAAAGCTTATTTTAAAATGTTGAGGGCACGGAGGAACATCTGTTCCTATCAGCGGCATCTCACTGCGTTCAAGGCCCTGCCTGTGTTATTCATGCAATATTTCGATGACAATCCCAACAGAAGAGCTGCTGTGGAGTGCAATGGTGAGGCTGTATATCTAGTATCTGATTTCTTGTGCGTCACAGTGATGGACGTCGAGCGTCCTCACTCTCTCTACAGATGACGGTGGCACAGTGAGCGTATTCACAAGCAGTCCGTCTCTGATTGCAGCTCTGTTATGTGGTATGGTGGAGATATGTTTGCTCTTAAGTGCTTTCTTATGTGAGAGATGCGACCGACGCATCAGCGATAATGTTTGATTAAGGATGGCTGGAAAGCAAGCACTTTTTATAGTGCTTTATTGATCGTGACACTATTTGTCGCATGCAGATGATTACCTGAGATATGATGAGTATCTATGATGAGATTATCTTGCAAGCGTAATAATTAGCTCAAAAATGTTTCCACCTTCCTGTTGGTTTACGCCAAGAAGTTGAGACCAGCGAGCGAATATTCAGCCAGATATTCTGAGGTTTAGCAGCACCTCTTACCCTTCCAGTGCTAATCTGAATAGCATCAGGCATAGTGTGGTCGGAAAACGAGTGAAACGATGCTCGAAAATAACCCACTTTTCCCAGAACACGGTTTCATATTCAGTAATTTTGTTCCTTTTTGTTTGTACTGGATGTTGCGGGAACACACGCTATGTTTGTCTATTCTATCTCTGTATGCGTGCGTGTGTGTTTTTCTCATTGGTTTTCTATTTCGCTTGCTTACTCCACCATTGCTTTTAAAGACCCCCACCCTTCATTCAAGTCAAAGCCGTCGCTTGTTTTTGACAGACTTCTGTCTTCCGTCAACCCCGTTGCTGTAGCTCCGCGTCGCTGAAAACAAAGCCGGTGCTTGCTAAACAAACCCCTGTATGTGTGCTCGCTCTCTCTCAGAATGCGCGCATGTGGCAGCCCGCTTGATATCGCTCCCAGCGGTCCACATTCACTGCTGTTGGGCTGCCGAGTCACAAAGATGAGAGATGGAGAAAGCATGCACCTGCTGGCAAAACATTCGCGCGTGTGTGTGTCCGGCGCATCGTTTAGCCCTTCGCGCATTCACCATACCTGTTGTAAGCCATTAGGGGATGCTGCAGTCTCTCCGCGGCCCAGTCTGGAACGCCGTCCCGCGTTGGATATTAACGTGCTGCTGATGACCCTGCTCATTTGCTCTAAATGCCTGGATTGCAGGAACATTAGGAATTGTTCACATGCGAAGGCTGTTGTCTATTGCAAGCAGGCTATTATGATAAACAGGCGTAATGGTTGTTGTAATTTTTCATCAAACCGTTCCAATATGAGGGAAAACGGGCGGCTTATGAAGCCGGTCACGCAAGAAGCAGATGCACCATAATGATGCTTCTATAATAACTTAAGAGAATGGTCTCGTTGTTTTCCCCACGCCGTGATACGGCACCATTTCTGAATCTCTCTCACCTTCCAAACATAACTTATTTAGAAATAAAACCAAGTGGCATTAATAATGCGTTAAGAGGGATGGAAATTTGTCTTGGAAATGTTTGAGGGATTGCTGCCAGGAGGGCTGGGAATTAAAATGGCCTCTGGTGCGGCACCATAGGACGAAGAGGAATATTTCAAATAAGAATAATGTCATCATGGAACAAATTTCAACCCCTATAAGGCCTTCAAATGACACAATATAAATGCCCTGTCCCTCACGCCCCGCAGATGATGTCTGATATTCCATCCTTGTCGTTTTATTAAAGATTTAAACAGTTTTGCATCTCAAACAAATACTCGCTGACCGATTTCCCTGACACCGGCAGAGTCTTTTCGTCACCCCGCAACCTGGGAACGGGAACGGGAGGGGGGAGGAGAGTGGGGGTGCGGCGCTATATTATATTTCCAAGTGTGTATTTAATAAATGTAAAGAATACATTATTTTATATCATCAGTGCTAAAGGGCCCCAGTGTTAGATTTAGAGGAATATGACTCCTGTCAGATGAATGGGAAGATGGGAATAAAACGGATGCGGTGATGAGCGGGAGAAGCTGAATCTCATGACATTACCATTATGAGTCCTGCAGACTATTAGCATGCGCCGAGGCTGTTCTTCACAATGTGATATCTCCTTATTAGTATTAATAATAATGAGAATATTCTGCTTTAATATATCTGTATGTTCAAGCTCATATTAACTGCTTTTGTGAGGGAATGAAAAGATGACTTCTAATGACATCCACGCTTTTATTTCTCTGCCTTTCATCTCCAGTCTTTCAGTAACGACTTTATCGCTCTTGTCTTCGTGTCTATTGTTTTATCAGCCGCCTTCGCCTCATTTCATCTCTCTGTCTCCTACTTCTCTTCTCTCTGGGCTCCAAATCCACAAAATCGGTTACATTTATGACACGAGTCTCTGTTGGTGAGAAATATTTTTATTTATGCATTATTCTACCGCCTTGCTTTCGGGAGTCGTCGTGCGCCGTTCGTTCACCCTCCCACCCCCGAGTCATGTGCTTCGAATGGGCGTTCATCAATATCCATGTCACCGGTCTGACACCGCCCATGCCGTATCAATAAGCATTTTACAAAGTCCGACTTTGCTTGCATCTGAATTATTAATCGCGTGTGATAAGGGTCTATATTTTGTCGAAACCCAATCCTAAGTGGGGGATCTGGTTGCTTGTATGTTTGTCTTGGATCTTTAAAAGCGGCATCTAGAAGCTCGCTTGAAATCGACCAATTTGGCCAGCTCTGGTGCTGTCGTGAGGGAAGAGGCAGCGCTGAAATGATGGTGGAGGGCTGTCAGACCCAGTGACTCCCCCAAACTGGCAGTGACGTTCTGGGTTTGTCTCAAACTCAAAGGCCTGTCGCCCTATTGGAGACGTCAGGCTGCAGTTCTACGCGGCCTGCCGCTGCTCCGAGGAATGTGCCATCTGCGATGACTGATCCTGTCAACCCATCCGAAATCCCTTTGTCAGGCCATGCCGCAGCCTGACAAACATGGAGGTCACAGCCGACAAACAGATCCTGAATTTTTCATATCTAGGCAGCTACACTTTTAAGGAATTGCCTCGCTCAGGTGCGACGGCCAGTGTCTACCGAGGCCTTCTAATGGTGATGATCATTATAAAGAACATGTCGTGTGAGTGACTGTTGGTCCAATTTCCCAATCTGGGATAAACAATAAACATCTAGAGACTCTCACAGCCACAGTGTACAAACGATTAAAGACTTTGTTCTATGCTCTTATAATTCCAGCTCGTCCCAGATTGTTCAAAGTCGAACACTTAGCAGATAGTAAGTCGGGGAGCCAAAGTCTCAAAAGCTCAATAAAATGGGTTGAACCTGACATCATTTTTTCTGTTAACTTTGACCCCAAGAACCAATAATTGGAGGGTCTGCTCTGCTGGAAATATCGCAGGAAAAGAAATGTGGGCATTTTAGTATATGCACCCTTTACTGTATTTTTTTATCAGAAAATTTAAAAATCATCAAATCTTTAGTAGATTGGGGAGGCTGTCAATAAATGCATTCCTGATACACATGTTCTGACAACATCCACTAAAAAAAGACTCTTAAAATGCATTTCTACGTGATTTTGCATCAATTTAATTTAAAAAAATAGACGTTTTACTTTTTTCCCATTATTTTCATCTTTACTTCATTGGCAGTCAACTATTCCCATAAGTTATGACATCAGTCAATATGCCATTCTTTTCACCAAACACTATACTCATTCCACAGAAAAAATTATAAAAATTCAACCAAAATCAATGGATCTGTGATGATTTCACTACTAGTTGGCAATCAACAGGTTCAGAGCTTCAATTGAATTTTAGACTACTCTTAAAATTCTTTACAGTTCTTTTCAATCCTCTGCTGCCTTCTCTTCTCGTTAACTTTTCCTCCACGCCAAACCCAATAAGATCAACACTAAATCTCCCAATGGGAAATATTGTGCATTCGGGTGAAAGAAATCTAGATGTTTGACACTACTAGCTAACTAGCTTTTGAGAAATCACTCTCTATATACTGTACATTATACATAAACAAACTAGGCATAATATATAGGACATTTACATATTACAGAACATTTGGATTGTTCAGTATTGTGTACAGTCTGATATCCAATATAGCTTCAAATCGTTTTTTTGTGTTGCCACAAGCTAACTAGCTAAAACCTTTCTAAACCTGAACGTAACAACTAGCCATGTAATTGCTAACGGCAGCTAACGTTTATAGTGTAGCCTTTAGTTATCCTTACTAGTTATCTGTCTGACATGAAAAACACTTCAAGGACCACACCAGCCTTCATACAATATCCATACGTATCCCTGTAGCAGCATTTATTCTTATATCTTTACCTAACAAGTCCAGGTCAACTTCCTTCAACTTTCAACTTTCAAACTTCAACTTTCATAAGATTTTGAGCATTAAAAAAAAAAAAAAAAACGAAGTCTCTACCCCATACCTGTCAGAGGTTATGGCCTTTTAAAGAAACCACAGATATTAGCTAAAACGGCTAAAGCTAAGTAAACTAGTAGAGTTTGCTGCTGCTAGGGATATGTTTGACATGAGGAATCATCAGAAATATACTTGTTTGAAGACTAGCGTGGTCCTTTCAGTTAATTACCATTACAATATACATTTTACCATTCTTTTCCCAAAACGCTGGGGCAGACCTAGCGGTATTCACACCGGTATTCACTAAAGTCACTGTCACTTACCACAGACAATGATGAGCAAGTCCGTCGGTAACCGTTGGTTGGTTGTTCCAAACTCATTAAAACTACTAAGATTTGTGTGTGTGTGTGTTTGTAAGTGTGCCATGATGCTAAATATCCGGCATGTTTTTAAGAATTTTGAGAGTAGTCTAAATTTCAAATGAAGCTCTGAGCCTGTTAATCGCCAACTAGTAGTGAAATCATCACAGATCCATTGATTTTGGTTAGATTATTATAATTTTATTTCTGTGGAATCACTATAGTGTTTGGTGAAAAGAATGGCATATTGACTGATGTCATAACTTAGGGGAATAGTTGATTGCCAATCAAGTACAGATGAAAAATATTGGAAAAGAGTGAGAAAATGTCTACCTTTTTGCATTAAATTGATGCAAAATCATGTAGAAATGTGTTTTAAGAGTTATTTTTTTCAGTGGATGTTGTCAGAACATGTGTTCTGTGTATCTGGAATGCATTTATTGACAGCCAACCCAACCTACTAAGATTTGGAAAAAAAAAATCTTTTCTTTTTCAGGAAAAAATAAAATAAAATAAAGGGTGCATACACTAAAATGGCCCAGCATATTTCCGGCAGAGCAGACCCTCCAATTATTGGTTCTTAGGGTCAAAGTTAACAGAAAAAAAACACAAATAAAAAGTATGGCAGACCATGTCAGGTTCAACCCATTTTTGAGACTTTGGCTCCCCGACTATAGGGCATGATTGCAGAAGCTGTGCTTTTGTTCGAGTAAATCGAGAGACGGTCTTAGCATGGCGAAAAAACTGTTGAATACATTCAGCGCTGAATGCTGGAGGGGCCGCTCTTCAGCGGTGCAGCTTAAGTGCTACTGTTGCAAACCCAATCACTTTGGCACACAGTTGGAGGGCCACTGTGGCAAGTTTTTGAGTCTAGCATTCAGTCAACACTTTCAAACATCCCTCATCCTTTTAAACACTGCACATTATTCTTTTTTACTTATTCTGCTTGTTCCAATTTATGTCTGAAACTAACTCTTTTTTTGGCCACTTGAAACCAAAGTTACTTAGCCTTTTTATTTTTATTTATTTATTTATTTTTACATTTTTATTCAACCTTTATTAAAGCAGGAAAGTCATGTAACATCATGATTCTTAATATAAACAACGTTTAGCAGGATTATATTTTCTTTTAAAGGAAAAAGGCATGCATTCGCTCGAGACAGTATGGCTTACCCTTGTGTAAAAAAAGTATTTAATATGCACTTGTAGTGCACTTCAATTCATATATTATCTTGCAGATACAATTTTAATGAAATAAAACTAGGTTTCACTCTCTTTAAAGGAAATGTTTACCCGAAAATGAAAATTCTGGCATCATATAGTCAAGTTGTTTAAAAACCTGTATCCATTTATTTCTTCTGCTGTACACAAAAGAAGATATTTTGAAAATGTCAGTAAACAAACAGTTGATGGTCCCCCTTGACTTCCATAGTATTCTTTTCCCGATGGAAGTCATTGGTGTCCATCAACTGTCTGGTTACCGAACATTCTTAAAACTTCAAATGCACTTTGTAATAATGTGAAATGAAAAGTTTTACCTTTGAATTGAAACTTTAATGCATTTTCATTTAATTCCAGAAACATTATATTCTCTTAAGTATATTATTTTAATAGTATTTGAGAACTTAAATGTATGCTGTCCAACTGGAAGAAATATCCTAAAAAACAAACTAATTCTGGTGGTATGTGGAACTGGTCACCATGATTTTGCCAAGTAAGACATGTTCCTGGATCAACATGTTTTGTTGATCCTGGAACAACATTCCTGTCTGAAAATGTAGTCCCTACCCTAAACCTAACCCAGCCATAACTTATCCCTAAAATCAAGGAAACGATAGGTGATCAACTCTGATGTGAAAGCAAATCTGATGTCCCTCAAATCTGTTTGGTTGATTGGAATATTGTTCCAGAATCAACAAAGATTGTACTCAGTGAGTTCACCATGTGAATTTACATCTCTTTAATGTGAGGCACAAACATGGTACTAATTTGACTAAGTCCCAGGTTCCTTTTTATTTCATGTTCACTAAGGAATCAATATCAAGATCTCAGATTGACATTCCTAATATTGTTTGAGTAAAACATGTGTTTGAATACAAATGTCATTCCCACTCAAAGAATGCTTTCATCATAATATCAGTTTCTGCCATTTCATGTAGTGTTTCAAAATAAAAGTGCAATTTTGGCATCTAGAAAATATTTTCCTAAACAATGACAATGATTAAGCCAGTTACGCGAGACCACTTGCAGCCTTTAGAAAGCAGAATGAATAGCTTCGTCTCAAAAGCCGTTGATTTGATGTCGATTTGAAGACGAAAGTGATTGTCTGAAAAACATACAATTTTCACAAGCTCTGCGGTTTTTACAGGCAGGGAAAGGGGACAAAGGGGCTTGACGCCTAGCCAACAATTGGGCAATAAAGAGTCAAGTAGTTGTTGTCAAGGCTCGCTCGTCCTCTTTGTGTTGGAAACACAAGACGAGAGCGCATCATAAACTTCTCATCGGAGTTAGAAGTGCGGGTGTGTTGTTTGGCAGCGAGGGCAGCTAGTGTTCATTAGCACTGCTAGAATGCCTTGAGGCATATTGAGGAGGGGAGGCCGAGGGGAGGGGGTTGCGGTTTGTATGGAAATTGACCAGTGTGCTGTAACTGTTCGCCTGGCGCAAGCCTTTGAAGTGGAGCTGTTCAACACTACTGCTGTCTTTGTTCTTGGTAATTGCCTAAATGATCTCAGTGGAGTGCAGGGCCACGCTACAACTGAACTAATCCAAGGCCTACCCAATAATTTGACAGAGAGCCCTCATCTCATCACACCCCCTTTAATTGACTCCACCGACCACCATTCTGTTTAGTGTCTTTATTAGCCCATCCGAGAAGGGGGGTTGTTTTGTGTTTGTTGTCAGAACAAGGGGCTTGCGTGTGCATAGCCACACGCTTAACCCAATCCCACCCCCTTTCCTCAACTCCTCTTATCCCCTCTCTGCCTTTCTCCGGCCATTGATATGGAAATGAGCTCCATTTGCAAATCAGGGAGGAATAATTAGTCCAGAGCACTTAGCAACAACAACAATAATACATGCCTCTGATCCGGGCTGAGCTGCCCTCTCTTTGTCGTTTAACCCGCCGCTGGCAATCGGACAAGCCCTGCCGTGATGGAGCCCCCTGTGGGGAGGTGAAGGAGGGGGAGAGCTTGCAGGAGTACAGAGCAGGGGCACGGGTAGGGTTCAGGAGGCCAGCGGAGCACGGAGAAGGCCTTCAGCAGAATCAGGCCTGGCCCACAGCCTGACGCCCAGAGCCCACGCTGGGGTCAGACTCTCACAGCGCCGGTCTCGCTCTCTTGCCGTCTCGCGCACACACTCGCGCTGGTCCGGGCCAGGGGGCCGCATGCTTTACAGGAGCGAGGCTAATGTCTGTGCAGGCGTTTATCATTGCAGACAACAATCGAGGGTCTTTTCTTTCAGACATTGAGTGTGTAACGACGGATGATATCACTGGACTAGATCATTAAAACCCATATACATGCAGGACGGCGGTGGCACGCCGGGTTTGGGAGGAAGTCTGTCATGGTGTAATCAAGAAAGCCCCCAACGCTTCCCTGTTCTGGGACGGGACCAGTTGAGAGATATCAGGTAGACCAAGGTCCCATATAAAAGCAGCCCCTATGAATTATAAATCATAGGCCACCAGAGCCACAGCCTCTGGGATGCTGAGGGGCGAAGAGGGACATGTTCCCGGAACAAAGGACAGCCACGGGAGGGGTCAGGTTAGGTAGGGGGAGGGCGGGGTGATGGGGTGTCATACACGGAAGGATGATGAAGGACGCTAAATTTAATATGTTTGTGTGTGTCTGTGCGTGTGTGTTACCGATTGAGTGCAAGAACAACATTTGAGCCTTACTTAAAAGGCAACAGCTGCAACAAGATAAATGAGACTGCGAAGCATCCGACACTATCTCACAACCAATTCATACCAGTTAATATGAGGTTGCTAATTCATACGAGCAAACTCGTACGGATTTGATACGGTTTGTCTAAACCCCTGTGATAGGTAGGTTTTTGGGGTGGCAGTGGTTCATGTAGGTTGTCTACAAACCAGAAGGTTCAATCCCCGGTTCCATCTGACCAAGTGTCGAGCAGTGTTGGGGTAACGAGTTACAAAGTAACAAATTACAGTAACAATATTACTTTTTTGGGTAACGAAGTAAAGTAACACATTACACTAAAAATATTGGTAACTACACTACTTTACTATACTAAAGGAACGCACTTTCCTGCGTTACCCAAGCCGTGTTTGCCTGTGTGGAAAGTTCCGTCTAGTGGCGCGTGCGCACCGTTGCCATAGAGACCGATTTGAGTGAAGGAGAGAGGGAAGTGGAGACAAAGACAGGTTTCGGCCAGCGCAGTCTCATCCCAAGATGTCATATAACTGACGTCTTTAGACCATGGTAAAAGACGTCCCAAGACGTCAGTTATATGACTTCTTGGGATGAGACTGTTATTTCGGCAAATGGTAATATTCACATTACTTTCAGTTTATTGCTCGAAAGGACAAAAATATTCGTGTGAAATGTAGGCTATAGTAAACCCTAAGATTATTACTTGTGACATTAGAACAAAATATGTGGCTATAAAACATGTATATAGGCTAAAGAACTAAATGAACGATCTCTTTTCTAATTTCACTAAACATTTCATTAAGTTTCATGGACATTTTATAAAACATGGATCTTAGGCTCATTGTGTAAACAAATAACTGATTTAGATACGCAAACTGGGTGCCGTTGCGGAGATGTAGGCTACATGCTCGGTGCAGATTCGGCTTCTTGTCGTTCATCCTCCGGATGCGGCATCGCGTGCGGTGTTTGCTGCGCACACCTTTTTTGTTTGTCTATGTATTTACACGGTAAATTAAGAAACGGAAAAGTAAAGTAATAAGTAGTGAAGTTACTTTTCCAAAGCAGTAACTAGTAAAGTAATCTTATTACAATTTACAGAAGTAACTAGTAACTAATTACTTTTTTTGAGTAACTACCCCAACACTGGTGTCGAGAGTGTCCATGAGCAAGACACCTAACCCCACCTGTTCCCGACGAAGCTGGATGACGCCTTGTATGGCAGACACCACTGTCGGTTAATGAATGAGTGTGTGAATGTGAGGCATGTAAAGCGCTTTGGTGGCCATTAGGTCTATTAAAGTGCTATATAAATGCAGTTCATTTACCATATTTCCAACCCGATCTCACAGCATTTCGTACTCAATCGTGCGTACGAATTGCTGTGAGATCGGGTTGGAAATATCTGACCACTTGAACCAAATCTTAAACCAAAACGTCCTGAAGCGCAGTCTCACATAAATGCAAACCTTCGTAGCAAAACAATGAACAGAACTGAAGTTTTTGACCTTTTTTCTATATATATTTTACAAATCACCTCTAAGAATCTCAGTGGAATTAGCTATTGGTACTTCAACATATTGATTTACAAAGTGCTAGGCTGCGGTATTTGGTGTATAAGTTTGTGTGTACATTACAGAGGTGGTGATGGTGTAAAAATAAGATAAAATAGATTGGTGGCAAAATTATATCTCAATGCTTTGGCACTCCACTGAGAAATTGTGTGTTCCCTGGTAAAAATATTGTGTTCGCCCAAGACAGTTTGTGTTCGCAAACAAACTTTTGTGATAAAAAAAACTACATTTTAGTGCTTTTGCGAGCGAATACAAAGTTTCTCGGCAGAACGCCATGCTTTTCTTTGAGTTTCATAAGGAATGCAATACTTTTGCGAGAGAATGTGAAAGCATTGAAATATAATTTTCTCATTTTTTCCCTCATCACCATGTCCCTTAAGGGGCAACATTGCACATGAATGCAAACCCTTGTTTATTACGCCAACAGGGGTTTTCTTTATTTTTGATTCATTTGGCTCAAACGCTATCTACGATCTAAAGAAATCATCCTGTTTCATTTTATACTTGCCCTGTTATTTCAAAGTGGCTGAAATATGTAGACTCATCTGTGCTGTTAAAACGTCTCCGCGATGAGGAATTTGCGAGTGTGTGCGGATGTCTGCAGAAGCCCGACCGAGCTGCTTGCTGAGGGTTTGCCTGTGCGTGAGCGCCGTAGGTGGTGCTGCCCGGTCCTGTCTGGTCGGGGGCCTCCCGGTCTCTGCCATTGGCCAGCAGGGGCCTGGCTGTGGCCCAGTTAGGATTGGGTGAATGGAAATATAGTTTTTGGGGTCCAAGCTGATGAAAGCTTGATTGATGTGGTGTCAGGCGCTCTGTGATGGATTAAATTGTGTGTGCAGACGGCTGTGGCCCCGGCCAGTCATGGCTGTTGCTGCTTTTTCTGCGAGCCACTGCCGCGGCAGCTTTAAGAAAATTTGATTTTCGCAGCTCAGAAACAAACCGCAGCCCCTTTCTCTCCGCTGCCTGACTTCCATTTAGTTTGAGAGTGCACAAGTGATTCTTTATTGGATGAAATCTGCACTGAATTGGATAAAGTGTTAGAGCGCTGAGCCATCTATCACTATCAGCACCCGGCTCCCGTTTCGTCTTAAAAGAAAGAATGAAAGCAAAAAAAAAGTGAAAAGAGAAGGCTCCAGAAAAAAATAGACAGCCATAGGATGTTAGAGATTTTAAAATTAACTGTGGAGTAAAGGAATATATATCTTTGTACCCTCTATTCCTTCTGTGTTAATCCTGTTGCCTTGGTCAAAACATGTCAAGTCCTTTCTCTATACCCTGAACCGCCAACACACAAGAGTGAATGTTGCTGTCTTGTGAAGAGTGTTTGGTTAACCCTCTAAAACGTATCATCAAACCGGTGAGATCACTCTAGGTTAGACCAGAACAAGGTTGATTTGATTAGAAATAAAACTGACAAAACTCAAGTCTGCAGATATTTTAGTGTTACAAACATTCATATAATCACGTACTATAGAGGTCATGGCCTTTTGTAGGCTATTTCAGCATTCTTATACTGTTTTGTTCACCTCAGACGAATTTGTATTAATTATAAATTCACTGTGGTCCCATAAGTTGGAAAGGATTTCATGAAAATATAACTAAGTCTCTAAGTATTCTAAGTCTCAATAATATTAGATATGCTAAAATAACTTGCAGGTGAATTACTAGTACTGCACTTTAGCGTACTAAATGTACTTTTTGAATTTCAGACCAAGAAACAAATTGTCAATTAATTGCATATCAAAGTAACGAACACCATCAACCATTCAGATTTTGTATAACATCATATTTTGTGAAACAGATGATACCTAAGCAAAAGCAGCTCTCTTCAGCACAATGGAAATCCCCAACATAACCAAAATCCTTCTGAATTCCCACATGGACAGTCATCATAAACAAGCATTCGCCTTTTTACCCTTCTCAAAATTACACTTAAACACTTTAATGTATCCTTTAATCACCTGATACAGACTCTTACAAAGCATGTTTGAAACTTGAGACCCACTGCCCAGTTTCAGTTCATGCATTTAGTCCCTATGGATTGCACATTGAAGTGGATTGAAGCAATGATATTACATTTTGACAAAATCTTCAAGAGTTGTGTTGCATATGCTCATTTTAATGAAGTAAACTAGCGGAAGCTTGAGTTTTTTGGGTGTTTGTTTCGTTCCAGCCTTTTCACAGTTTAAGTCACTCATTTTCACCCATGGAGAACAAATTGATGTTCTATTCTCTTACAGGCTTTGAATCCCACATTGCACAGTATACACAAACATGGCTGCACACGGCTAATAAAGATTGTTATTAAATAAGTTAATCCAATGAGCATGAATATGATGTTTTTAAAAGGTTATAGATTTAAAAGGTTATAGATTTAAGAGGCAAATGATAATCAATACATTTCGCTTTTATTCAAACAAATCAAAGCAACAGTTTTTCAATAACTGAAGAATGTGAAAGTATGGTATTTGGATTAAAATTTGCCCTTGAGACTGAGAAAAGCCAGAAAATGTACTTGCTTCGCTGCCCTAGGAGGCCACGCCTACCAGTAACAGAGCGCTAAACAACAAGTCTAGGCTACTAGAGAGTTTCTGTGATTAGTTGGCCTGAAAATGTGTTTCAAGATCGCCCAAAATTTCTGGGATTCGGCATTTGTGTTCTACAGTCGCCATTTACGGTACTATGTTTACTGTGGCGAGCAGGACGAGGCGAGGGCCGCGGGAGAACGCAAGGCCGGTGGACGTGATTACCGGTGAGCGACACCTGTGAGACGCACCGGTCTCGTATCTCTCACGGAGAGAGCGGGAATTTACTTAGCAATGTTAAAATACCATCAACCGATCACTTGTTTAGCATTCATATAAACACTACCTTTAGATTCACCAATGGAATGAATTCAGTTAAGCCGCGTTTCCACTGCAATTACCAGGAACTATTTGTCCCAGGAACTTTTTTCACAGGAAACTTTTTTCCCAGACTGCTTGCTTACTGCGTTTACACTGCGTACTAAAGTATCAGTCTGAGGCGGGAAGATTAGTGACGTTAAACTCATGGTTAAACTGCGTGCGACTGCTCTTCCTAGCCTGCGTGTTTGTTTTGAGTTTTGTATGGAGGAGATTCAAGCTTTGCTGCTTTTGCATGCGATTGGTTTACTAACGAGGTAATTAACAAAACGGCAGAAAGAGAAGAGCACCCAAAGCGTATTCAGAAAGCACGTAATGCTAGATATAAAAGTAGACGTTTTAATCTGCGGACATTGACCGTGAGATGGATGGGACGACACGCGGGCCATCGGGCAGAAGGAATAGCGTGGTAAGAACCAATCAGCATTGTTCAGCGCACAAGTCCCACCCCGAAAGTTCCTGAACTCTGAAAAAGTACTACCTCGCCAGCAGGGACTTTCTGGGGGGGAATTTTGTACCCAGGAACTTCATTTAGACCCTGGTTCCTGCGGTGTAAACACACCAAGTACCACCCCAAAGTTCCTAGTTCCTGGGGAAAGTTCCTGCGGTGGAAACGCGGCTTTAGATTGAAACAAAAGGTGTGCATGTAAACAGTGAATTTTTTCAAAAGGTGAATCCCGGACATCGACGGCCGGACATGTCAGGGGAAAAGAGGATAGTAACCCTCTACTACTCCGCTTTCTCCACAGAAACAAGAGCATGCTAGCTTAGCTTCCCAAAAAAAGATGTCCGACACTGTGTGTTCATTCCGTGAGTGAGATCACACCCTCTATGGACAGGTTGGAGAACATGCGGGAAAGCCCCTACTACTGACTGTAGTCTTTAGCCTTGGCTAAAAAATCCTCAGCAGAAAATGACGATTTTTGTATCATCTGAGGATTTTTTCCAGACAAAAAATACATAAATCTCTCGTTTCAGGGGGTTATAAGGGTGAAAAGCATGGTAATTTAAAAAATACTACAGGTTAAATACAAAACTTAATGCTAAATCCTGAAGTATCCCGTTAAGGATCGATAAGGTGTGTCGGTTGGCAGTAGGTTTGTGTCACCGTTAAGGATAGTTGGTCTAGAACTCGACCTGAACGCTTGCAGCCATTTCCCGTGTCTTGACTCGTATAAACAAACCTTCAGGTGGGGGAGAACTACAGGAGCAGCCCTGCCTCTTGTCCTTCAAACAAACCAATTAGCCTCTGATGTTTGTTTGCTCAGGATCTGGCCATATCACAGCCATCCATTTTTAAACAGAAGGCCTGTCTGTCCCTCCCTCGCCCATTAGCGCCGTGCTCTGAAGAGCAAATGGCCTTGAATTTAGCTCAGGGCGATGCTGCTGATGCACAGGGCACATCCATAAACACACTCGCATATACACAGATTGAAAGTTACAAAGAACGGAAGGCAAAGAAAGAAGGGAGAATTATTTAAAAGCGGCCAGCTCCGATGTATTTCATTTAGGCATTCATAATTCATTTTGAAATGAACCACAGATGATGTAAACCTGTCTGGCACGGCCACTTTGCTGAACCTTCGCCCCTAAAACATCCCTGTGGCTTGAGAGTCTTGCGGCCAGGCTTTCCTCTCCTTCATCCAGCCTTAATAAATCATAGTGGGACCTGAACAGCACTCATCGGCCCGTACGGACATCTGTAATGAGCCAGGGGTCCACCTAACCTCTGCAGAAATATTTTATTAAGATTGTTTAAGCTACACTGACAATCGGACATGTTCTGAACATATTTCAGGGACATCCGTGTCATGGATAGCGAATGGGAATGTTTGTAAAGTGAGGATGGAGGCCGATTCTGTACATGTTCTTGCACTGAGGAAACAGATCCCTCAGCCTTCCTTTTAAATTGTACTTTAAAAGGAGTTGTTCACTTTTAAAAAACTTTTGCTGGTAATTTACTCACCCCATGTCATCCAAGATATCCATGTCTTCTCTTCTCAGTTGTCAAAAGAAATTAAGGTTTTTGATGAAAACATTCCAGGATTTTCTCCATTTAATGGATTTCAATGGGAACCAAACGGTTCAAGGTCCAAAAGACAGTTTCAGTGCAAACTGCAAATTGTTTAAAGGGCTTTGAAACGGTTTCAGACGATGAATAAGGGTCTTATCAAGCGAAACGATTCGCTCATTTAATAAATAAATAACAAAGTTTAAGTTTTATAAGCACAAAATGCTCGCCTTGCTCTGTTCTGTGATGTGCGTTCGTGACTCTCCTTGTTCATCAAAATGAATCTTTTTCATGTTAATTGGTTCATTCAACAAACAAAATGAATTAGTTGACTAGTCCGAATAGGAGAGTCACGAATGCGCATCACACCCTAACCCTAATGGTGCGTTCACATCGAACGCGAATTTAATCCTTTGCGCGAGTAAATTACATACAAAGTCAATGCAAAGACGCGAATAGACGCATCATTCGCGCCGGGCGTTGCGAATGACGCTGAATTGGGCGACGCGTTTTGCCGCGAACGTCTTCCGCGCAAGTTGGAAAATTTGAACTCGAGCCGGAAGATTCGCATGACGCTTTGTTGCGCCAGCCAATCAACGAAGAGCTAATCGATACGTCAGGTCTATCACTGTTGTCCAAAATGGAGGAGATGCTGATTGTTGCCGTCTGTGGGTACCCTGAAATATATGACACCACGTCATATACCTCCTGGAGAAGACGGTGAAATTCCCGAGTTGAGTTCGCCTCTGAATGGTGCTGTGAACCCAGACACGTCGGCGTTTGGCTTTCCTCCGTTTCCACAATAAGTACAGAGCAGCAATATCTTTTACTTCAGACATGTCGGTTCAAACTTATGCCAGAAAGAAATTGTGCTGTTGTTTTTTTTATTTGCGAGTGACGCGGACGCGCGAATGGGTTCAAATGTTCAAGCGTCTAACTAGACAGCAGGTCAGACGCGTATTGACAGCTCTATTCGCGTTCGGTGTGAACGCACCATAACCCTAAAAGAGCAAAGCGACCATTTGAGCTTATAAAACTTAATTATTATTATTTTTTTAAATGAGCAATCGTTTCGCTTGATAAGACCCGTATTCATCATCTGAAATCGTTTAAAACACTTTGAACAGTTTGCACTGAAACTGTCTTTTTGACCTTGAACCGTTTGGTTCCCATTGAAGTCCATTATATGGAGAAAAATCCTGGATTGTTTTCATCAAAAACCTTAATTTCATTTCGACTGAAGAAAGAATGACATGGACATCTTGGATGACATGAGGTGAGTAAATTATCAGCAATTTTTTTTTAAAAATTTGTTAAAAAATGTGACATGCTTTTTGGGGAAAGTCCAAGGGAAAAAAAAACAAACATTATTTTTAGTCTATAACATTTTTTTAACATAAGCTATGTGCTCCCTATGAGCTCTATTTGAACTTCTAAATCATGCAATTCTGTTATTTTTCCCGATTTAATGAGAGAGAGACCTGGGCTCCTGCTTAACCAAGACACCGATGATATCTCCTTGGTTAGGGCCAAATTTCTTTGATACAGCAAAGACAATCATTAAAGTGTTGCTGAGGCCGTCAGCTAAAACACCTTCTGTCTTCCGGTACACTCCTGAGCAAGGATAATAGCACTTACATCCTTAATGCATCATTTTTTTAATAAGTTGGAAAATTGATAAGACCTTCCAACAAAGGGAAGTAGAGAGCGGGTGCCCTGACAGTCAGTAATAAAAGGTAAAGAAAAGTCTTTTCTCTTTGGATCCTTTTAAGTTGCCAGCATCCAAAGACTGCAGCAAACTAGTAGAAGAAGAAAATCATTACGCACCTGTTTCATCTGCCTCTTTTTCCATGAGTATAGAAACAGTAGGCTGATTAAAGGTGACTAAAATCTAAAACCCATCAAGGCTCGGGCTTCCTCTCTCTCCTTTCTCCAACAACTTTTTATTTTTAATGGAATATCTGCCCTGAGCTCCTTTACTCAGAAACAGAGGGATATAAATGTTTTAAAATTCTCCCCCAAAAAAGAGAACGAAAGGGAAGAAAAGGGAATGGAAGTAGGAAAGAACGGGTAATCGGAGAAAGATTTTAATCTTAATAATTCATAAACCCTTCCCTCAATCCTTTTTTCTCTGTTCTGGCTGGTGTTTGATGAAGACACGAGGTTTATGTTGTCATGCCTGAGAGTTGGGTAGATGTATTTCGCTGGCCGCTACAGAGATAGTGGTGTGAGAAGGGCAGTGGTGACCCGAATGCCCTGTGAACAAGGTTAGATTGGTCAGTGGAACAAGGGGACACGACGGATTGGACGCCAAATGTGTGCCTACACTCTTAAATATAAAGGTCCTTTATTGACATCTGGTTCCATGAAGAACCTTTAACCCTTATATGCACTAATGTTCCTACAATTACTGCACATATTTAGGTCTTTAGTGATGGTATAAAACACTCTTGATATTTTAATAGCATTTACAAAAGAATAAATTAAAGCACATTTCTTATTGAACATGGAAGGGTTACATTTTTTTCAGAGATCATTTCCTCAAATTCATGATCCATATTGTCAAAACGATCATTTTTCATCCCACTATTATAAAAAGTTTCTCACAATTGCGAGTTTACATCTCTATCTCAAATGATATAAAGTCGCAATTGCTTGTAATAAAGTCAGAATTGTGAGATATAAATTGCATGTTTATATCTCACAATTCTTGACTTAATAACACACAATGGGAAATATAAAGTCAGAATAGTGAGATATAAAACTTGATATAAGATTTTAAATAAGATATAAAAAAGTGTATTTTTCAGAATTGCAAGTTTATTCCTCCCAATTCTGACTTTAATACGCAATTGCAATTTATTTCACGCAATTCGGACTTAATATCGCAATTCTGACATCATATTATGCAATTCTGACTTTATATCTCACAATTCTGACTTAACACACAATTGAGAAATATAAAGTAAGAGTTGTAGAATATAAACTCAATATGAGATTTTAAATAAGATATAAAAAAGTATTTTTTTTCCTTATAGAATGGACTTTATAACTCACAATTGTGAGAAAAAGTCAGAATTGCACGTTTATGTCTTCCAATTTTGACTTCAATATGCAATTTCGAATTTATATCATGCAATTCTGACTTAATATTACGCAATTCTGACTTTACATTTTGCAATTCTTGACTTTATATCTCGCAATTCTAACTTTATATTTTGTAATTCTGACTTTATATCTTGCAATTCTGACTTTATATTTCGTAATTCTGACTTTATATTTCGCAATTCTGACTTTAGATTTTGCAATTCTCACTTTATATCTCGCAATTCTGACTTTATATTTCGCAATTCTGATCTTTAGATTTCACAATTCTCACTTTATATCTTACAATTCTGACTTTATATTTTGCAATTCTGACTTTTTTCCTCGCAATTCTGACTTAATATTACGCAATTCTGACATATTACGCAATTCCAACTTTATATTTCGCAATTCCTGACTTTACATTTCGCAATTCTGACTTCTATATCTCGCAATTCTGACTTTATATTTCGTAATTCTGACTTTATATCTCGCAATTCTGACTTTATATTTCGCAATTCTCACTTTTTTCCTCAGCAATTCTAACTTAATACGCAATTCTGACATATTACGCAATTCCGACTTTATATTTCACAATTCTGACTTTACATTTCGCAATTCTGACTTTTATATCTCACAATTCTGACTTAATAACACAATTGGGAAATATAAAGTCAGAATTTTGAGATATAAACTCGAATATTAGATTTAGATTAGATTTTTTTCCTTATAGAATTGACTTTATCTTAGCAATTCTGAAAAAAGTCGCAGTTGCATGTTTATTTCTCCCAATTCTGACAATATTAATATGCAATTGCGATTTATATCAATGCAATTTGGACTTAATTTTATGCAATTCTGACATCATATTAAATAAAGTCAGAATTGTGAGATGTACTGTAAACTCACAATTGTGAGATAATAAGTCACATTTATCTTCTGTTTTATTTTTTGGCTGAAACAAGCTTCCATAAAGATCCAATTGCTGTGCATAAAATTTTTTTAAATACTTACACGATTACATGCATATATTACATACGATTACATATATAATGAAAAGATTGAGGAATTCTAAGATTGATGTCTACAGTAACTGAAAAAAAGGCTGAATGATGTCCTGGGTTAAGAGGTAACATTCATGGAACCTTTCAAATGCACAAAAGGTTCTACATATTGAAAAGGGGTTCTTTAAGAATCATTTTCACTAGAACTTTTTCACCAAAAAAAGTACTTTGTGGAACGTTCTTCCCCTGAAGGACCGACAGTAGCAGAGAGTTTCTGGTATACTCAGCGTGTGCTCCAGCTAAGCTTTGTGTGTGTTAGTGTAACAGTGGTTGGCATGTTATCATGGAGCTTCCTGTTGCTTCTCGAGGATAACATTTGCTCACAGCTGAAACAGGCATATGTGATTACTGTAATTGGCAGGAGGTATCACTCACATTCTCACAGAGATCAGATGCGAACCCTCTGCCTTCTCAATCTGACCCATCTCTCCAAGCAGGGGAACCCCCACACTGAGCGCTAAATGTCAAAGTTAAGTAGAACGGCGTTCCTTTCCTTTTTTGTATTTAATTGGAATATTTTACCTGCTGTTGCACTCAGAAGCATTTTTGAGGGTGAGATAAAGATAGAGGAGGAGAAGCTGAGATAGGTTGAAGAAGGGACGATTAAAGAGAAAAGGGCTGCATATGAGGGCTCAGGGCAGGACATAATATGATCAGGGATTTTATGCAGGAACACATTCAGTCCAGGACTCAAGAGCTTTGGCACCGTGCATAAGGAATCCAGTGATCTTGCACTTGATGTGGACAGAGACATTATAAGTGGGAGGAGAACGACTCAGTCTTATAAAAATGAAACATGCATGGGGAATGGCGATGCTCAATATAGCGTCAAAAGAGTCAACTAGCTTTTCACATAAGCATTGACTGCTTTGTTTTCTTTGTTTGTTTGTCTGTTATAGGAGATTCATACTTTTGTCAATGATTAGATCTTTTAAAAAATGCTTTTTTAAGGATATGTTGTTACAGTGTAATTACACAGATATGTGTAATGTTAATTAACTATACATGTACTTATATGGTTAAAGGGAATGTTCACTTTAAAATGAATTTTTGATATGTTTTAGCTTACCTCAAGGGCATCCAAGATGTAGGTGTCTTTGTTTCCGCAGTAGTTTAAATTTTATATTTTTTAGGTCAAACCGTTCGTGTCTATCAGTCATATAATATAGGTCTATGGTCACCCCCTCAAAGAGCATGCACAGAGAAGACCAAATTAAATATGATTTAATGACTCGTAAATGTAAGGACACATTGATGGCCTAAGACATGAAACGAGTGGTTTGTGTGAGAAAACTAATATTTTTATTTTTATCTTGTTACCACAGCCGCAAAGCGCACGGGCCCTCGCACTTGGACGTGGCTATGGTTACAATTAAGAGTTAAAATCCAACAGTGAAACTTTCCTTACTATATACGGTAAATAACTGTGATAGATCTAATGGTAAATTTCATGTAATTTTACTGTAAAATACCGAAAAAATAAAAGTGAAAATTAACAACTCGTTCTATAATTTACAAGAAAAAAACCTAAATTGACATTCCCACAATTTCCTGTGTGACACTTTGCGTTTGATGTATTTGATGTATTTTTGTCAGTGTATTACGATGGTACGATGATACTTTCAACATGTCGGTAAATTAACGGTATATCAGATAATGAAATATAGTTTATTTCTGTAAATTTTAAGTCAGTTAAACCTTGCTACTGTACACTGTAAAAAAATAATCGTAATTTTAACAGTAACAAACTGTAAAAATGCTACAGCACAAAACTGTTAATTGGTTAACATAAAGTTTCAGTACTATACAGTAAATAACCGTGATATAATTTTACTGTAAAATACCATTAAATTTACAGTTTTGAAAGTGAAAAAGAACAACTCTTTATAATTTACAGTGAAAAACCGTAAATTGACATTCCCACAATTTTCTGCGTCACACTTCATATTTGATGTATTGTTGTTGAAATAACTGTTTCCTCATTTTCTTGTTTTTTTCTAATCAGTTATGTACACTAGGGTTTTATGTTACATTTAATATTGTTCAATTAATGTTTATTGCATTTTTTAATTTCACGTGTGTTACCATGACACTGTGCAGCTTCTTTATATAAGTATTAACCATACCTGTGATGAGTTGTGATTGCTCATGTAACTCTTATCACTACCGTGTTGATTGACGGCTGTCAGTGTATTACAATGGTACAAAACAGAAATCAGTTTATCAAAAGGTTGCTATATCAACAGATTTCAGAAAATGAAATACGGTATATTCCTGTAAATTTTAAGTTAGGTCTGTAAAACCATTTACGTCTCCTACCGTATTTTTAACAGTAAAGTTCTGGCAACCACAGTTGCCACAGTTTTTTACTATTAAAATAACAGCTTTATGTTTTTTTACAGTGTAAAGTCTTGCTACTTTATTTTATACGGTAAATTTCTGGCTACCACAGCTCCCGGTATTTTACCGTAAATTGAACATTGAGTTTTTTAGTAAAATGAGTTTAAAACAAATAGTTTTTTAGTAAAATGCATGTTTCAGTATAAAATTCAAATGTTTTACTGAGTAGATTTGCTTTTATATCAACTTGCACTTTCATTTTTGGTTATGGTTTTCTTGTTTTTTGTTAATCAGTTATGTACATTAGAGTTTTTTATGTTACATTTAATGTTGTTAAATTAATGTTTATTGCATTTTTTTTATTTCACGTGTGTTACCACGATGGTGTTTAAGTATTAACCTTCTAATGGAAGACAACTTCTGATGAGCTTTGATTGATCATGTGACTCTCATCACTACTGTGATGATTGTTGGTTATCAGTGTATTACAATGGTACAAAAGAGAAATCCATTTTTCAAAAGGTTGAAATATCAACAGATTTCAGAAAATGAAATACGGTATATTCCTGTAAATTTTAAGTTAGGTCTGTAAAACCATTTACGTTCCTACCGTATTTTTAACAGTAAAGTTCTGGCAACCACAGTTGCCACAGTTTTTTACTATTAAAATAACAGCTTTATGTTTTTTTACAGTGTAAAGTCTTGCTACTTTATTTTATACGGTAAATTTCTGGCTACCACAGCTACCGGTATTTTGCCGTAAATTGAACATTGAGTTTTTTAGTAAAATGAGTTTAAAACAAATAGTTTTTTAGTAAAATGCATGTTAAGTTATAAAATTCAAATGTTTTACTGAGTAGATTTGCTTTTATATCAACTTGCACTTTCATTTTTTTTTAAGCGTTTCTCTAATAATCTGAGTATCTTCTTTAAAAAGAGTGTCTATCGTAAAGCCTTTATCTAGTGACAATCATCATGCCCTAACTGTGTATTTAAAGAAAGGCCGCCAGGGCTGATGGCACATTTGGGACAGGGTCATGATTTCAGAGACTTCATTCCACTCAGAGAACTTCTGTAGTCCAGAGACGATTTCAATCAGGTCAGCCGTCCCGCTGGGACGAGCTTTCGGGGTGTTTGTTTGGAGATTACGGTTCAACAAAGGTGAGGGGACGTCCTCCCCTCCATCTGCACTGCTG